>JARFXV010001046.1:0-32453 GCA_031761425.1 Cosmopolites sordidus | reverse complement strand
TCATTCCTTGTTTTCCATGAGAGCAAAATATCGAACTTATGTGCTTTTGAAGAGTGTCAAAAAAAACTCACTGCCATGATGCCCTAAAATTCGTGTTGCGTTACTACATTAGCTATTTAGGATTGTACCGCCATCTGTAGGAAAAGTATCAGAATTATTAACCTATCTCGTATATATTTGTTATACATTTCTATATAGTACATAAAATAATTGTTTTACTTGTCTTTTATATTCCAAATAAGGAATTTTTTGATTGATTTAAAATATCTATACCGCTTCAAAAGATTTCCAAAGCTTGTCGTAATAAGGCATTTTCGCCTAATTGAGACAATTAAATAGATTTATATTTTTAGTTTCAAATATTTTGTCATCTGTACTGAAGTCTTAGCTTAATCGGATTAGCTATTTGTGTTTCTTGTTATTTTCTTTTGTGGAATGGAAAAGTTTAGGAAGAATATTGGATTAAAACAGTTTTTATATACAAATATTTAACTCTATTTAGTTTTATTTTTATATTAAGTGAAAATGTCGAAATATATATATATATATATATATATATATATATATATATATATATATATATATATATATATATAAACAGAGTGTCTGGAAATAACGTCGAAATATTTTGGGAGGTGACACTAAGAATTAAAATATAAAAATTCAAAAAACAAAACAATGTTTCTGTGCCAGAAAGTACTCTTCCGGGAAAAGCCTCGGCATCAATCTTTTAGCTTCACACGCGTTCCCATTCGCTTTCCCGTACATAAAATGCATAATCGCCATTTCTTCGAAGGAATAATGGGCCATTTTACATTTTAAAAATAAAAAATTTAGACTATATTGGGTAAATGGTCTAGTTTTACGACACGTCAAAGACAAAGATTAACAGTGACAGCTGCCTACTTAATAACTAAGATGTATTTCGATATCCACGTAATCGTGCACCGATTTACCAGTGCACGATTTCTAGTTTCTGGAAAACGGTCTGTTCTTGTTTACCTAAAAGTTTTTGCGATTCAATAATTTGATTTTAAAAATTTAAACAATATTTAAACAAAAAAGTTATGCCAGCATTTACAAAGGAGACGTCCCTGTATATGACGCCCCTGACTAAAATATTCAATTATTAATACAAAAACCTTTTTTGCGAAAACACCATCTTCAGAGTTCCCCCTTTAAGTTCCCCCTAGTCCCTTTAAGAAGCAATTTTTGGAGTATATTTATATGAACTTTTTTTATGTTTTAGTCCCTAGAGTCACCCAAAATATTTTGATAATATTTCCAGACACCCTATATATACATAATTTTAGTTGCTCAAAAGATGGTTGAAATAAAAATAACCGAAACGTTGACAATCTAAAACAAGAATTGTTTTTTATTCTAAATGACCGAAAACTCAAGAACTAACAAAAAAAATATATACCATCATCATTATCATCATCATCAGCTCGTTTCGATCCACTGCAGGATGAAGGCCTCTTCAGTATGCTTCCAACTTTCACAGCCCGGGTCTTTGCTCTGCTACTCGGATCCAATATACTTTACGATGTCATCAGTCCATCGTGTTTTGATTTTCTTGGCGAATGTTTAGGATTAAGCGGTATGCACTCCAGGATTGCCTTGGTCCATCTGTCGTTCCATCGCCTAGCTATATGGCCTGCCCATCTCCATTTCAATTGCTTTACACGTACAATGATATCAAGATCAAAATGTTGTCCTTAAGATACGCGATGTACTTTCAAATATGTTACTAACGATCACATACATAATTCTGAACAAAAAGTTTCCTTCAAACATCCAAAATGCAACCATTTCCACTGAAAGAGGTCATAATTGTTTGATATGACTCTTAAGGCATTTTTTGAGAATAAAATTTAATATTTTTATAGCAATTAATTTCATATGTTTCAGCAAAAACTTAGTTTGCTTTGTTAAAAAAACTTACCCATTATTATCGTTTAATGCCAAAGGTGAAATTGTTAGCACTAATTTTTCACACAATAACACATTTTTAACAATTATTTTGGGATTGTACCGTTCCTAACCATTGTTGGAAGTGACCATAGAACTATTCTATGGCCACTATTCTAGAGAGCAAGCAGGGTTCAGAAGGAGATTCAATAAAATAGGTCACATCCAGGTTACCCAACAGATCATAAAAAGACACAATTAGTACGCCATGCCACTGTGATTGAATTTTATTGTCTTTGAAAATGTCAAAGCAGTCAATGTAGTTAATGTCAAAAGGGGCCATTATGAATGCATTACTTAACCAAGGTGTAGAGAGCGCTTAGGTAAGCCTGCAAGGCTTACTTGGAACATATCTAGGTATGATGAAGCTACAGCAAGAATTCACATAGATGATCTTGACGTTAATATTAATTTAGAACAAGGTGTCCTGAAGACTTATTCTTATACTTATTCCATAATTTTGATTTGTAACGGGTTTGGAATAAAAATCAATGATCCATACTTAAACCATCTTTGATTCGCAGATGATATAGTTTTCATTTCACAAGACCCAGATGAAGTACATAAACACATACAAGAGTTCCAAAGGGCTGGAGAACCATTGAGCTTGAGAATAAACTTGAAAAAGAGTCAGTCATTTTTAATAATTTTTCCAAACACTAAAAGTTTCCAGTTTGGGGAGGGATTTGGATATTGCGTCCAGTTTGATATAGGTAAGTGAAACCTGGACATCAATCCACCTCAACTTGCACATCAATCAGAGAACAGACGAGGGTTGATAAGGGTATAACGAAATGATGTGACGACAGCTGGACTAAACTGATCCTCGAGTGGATACCACTTAACCATAACCTTCCACTTAGAAAACCAAAAATACTATGGATTAATTATGATCATTATATATGGGTGTAAGGGAAATAACTTTATATAATATAACTAACTATATAATATAACTATCGATTCTCACATCATTTGAAAGAAAAATGTTCCTTACAACAAGGGTTAAAAACCTAAGGGTTTCCGCCAAAAACAAAATGTCAAGTTAAAAAATTAAATTAAAAGCGAAATTCTGTATGCGAATATCACAATACACTTCTTATTTACGTATAAATTGTTTTGTATAAATTGATGCAAACCAGATTATAAATATACCAGGAATTTTTTAAAGTTTTCGAATTTCTTAAGATGTCAATAAACAAAAAACTTTTTACAGAGATTTACCACTAAACAGCAAATGCTAGACGCGCGCTTCGCTAACCATGTTAGCATCAACAAGAGATGATTCAATTTATGTAAATCTAAAATTAAACTATGTTCAATTTATATGACAACCGTATATAATAAAACGTGTAATGCTCATGAACATTACATTTTATTTTCAAGTAATACCTTAAGAAGCCAATTAGCGACGCTGCCAATTGGTATTGGATAGAAAACATAAATGGGAAAGAAGCAAACCCAGTTTTTTATTGGAGGTGCATTCTTCACTCACATCTCAATATTATCTATCGAACATTGGCCAAATTGAATAAAAATCAACCACTTTGTGATGGAAGGTTATTGAATGCTGCTATAACATCGGTTGAGTATATTAACTTACTACCTTATATGCTATAAAATTATAAAATTGATAATTAAACAAACTACTGGTAAATAAATTCTTCTAGTGGAATCTTCTGTGTGAAATACCAAACTCAAAGAGGTTTATCACAAAACATCGAATCAATTTATTTATCCTGCTTCAGCAGGAGATGTTTTTTTTGAGAGATGTTATTTTTTCTTTGGTCCAATATCCCTTTTACCGCTACGTGTCAGGAGGTCTCTTGGATTACCTATAGGAAGGCACATCCAAATATCGACTAGGATTGATGTCGCTTTAGTTCGGTTATCTAGAACTGAATTTCGACGCCTTATGGCTCGCCCTTGGCTGAATGGAATAGGAATAAAGATTCCGGTTCATAATTGCCTTAGATTTTGTAATTTGAATAGTTTGATATTCAGCCAAGGCCCTATTATTTTTTATACTTTTACCAAGACTTAAATTACTAATATTTTTATTATGGTCATATTCGATTGCATTTTGGACAACACAGGATTTCTCATGTCTCCCATATCTAATATGGGCAATATGTTGTTTATATCTGGTTAATATGGATCTTTTAGTTTACCCCATTCAATCACAATTTTAACACCTAATTTCGTAAATGCCCGATTTTTCATGTGAATCTACTTTATACTTTGGATTACCCAGGTATTATCTTAACTTAATATATGTTTTGTAGACTACCATAATGTTCAGTTTTTTCAAGATCTTATTTAACCCTCATATTAATCGGGCATTAAACAGTATTACCGTGAATTTGTTTTTTTTTAAAGCTTGAAATTTTTTTGCAAAGTTCTTGTTAGAAATTTTCATTTGTCACATTCCAAATCAATTTTAACTTTTTGTTATAACTATCTTGGTTTAAATGAATATAACCCTAAAGTTTAGATAAATTAATAGATAGATAAATTAATACAGTTTATTATGAAAGCTATGATTTCAATTGTTAGGAAAATATCTGAAAGTGGTGGTGTTTTCGCTAAAGAAATCAAAATCTAACCTATTTTTGTTATTCCTACTCGCTAAACGTCCAAAACTGGTCACGAAATTTATTATTGGTCCCAGTTTCAAATTTGCTCGTGAATATGTTGATGCTATAAACGGCTACACAAGATTGTCCATTGCCGCTATTTGTTGTTGTTAATAGAATCTAATATTGGGCTGAAATGTCGAAGCATATGAAAGCATTCAAATGACAAAATATTGAAAACCCATAAACCGGGATAAGGGACATATTCCATTCAGCCTAATTTTTGAATTATTAATGTAACGCTTGGTTAACTTCACGATTCGTGTTTTTTTTACGCTTATATTAGATTAAATTATTTCATGAAAATGCTTACATCATTGGCGAAACGCGCGTTGAAAAGTCAAACAAAGTTATTTGTTATTTTGTGGTAAATCTCTTAGAGTTTAGTGTTTCACACGGCAGATTTTAATAGAAGAATTTATCTACGATTGCATCATGGTCGCTAAAACTAAATCTTTACCGTAAGTACGCTATCAAGATTAGGCTTATTGCAGCAGATATATCGTTCCTTAAGTCACGCAAAACTAATAAAAAATTGCGTATTTTTATTCAAGTTAGTATACTAAACTATGCGAAAAATATATAATTTTGCGAAACAGAAATGGCTTGATTTAGAAATCAAACATTTGCGAGTAAAAGGAGTATCCCCGAAATTCAGACCTACAATATTTGCAAGAAACTTTTAATTTAATTAATGTAGAACACGAAAATTGATACATGTTTACAGCATGAATATGAAAGTCATTAAAAATATGTCATCTTTACAAAATTAATTTTGGTAAAAAGCTCAAAATTGGGCAATCAAAATATATTCCTAAAATGAACATGCAAGAACTACTCTCTTAAATAAGGGTCTCAATTTTACAGTACCGGCATTGTGCTACGGTTTGGAGGAAACGGTAGCTGATATTGAAACTGCTATTAAGCATTTACCGGAGTCTTCCAAAGCTTTCTTTAGAATGTTATGTAAAGGCAAAATTGCAAAAATACTTCAAATAAATGTAAAAATATTCCAAATGGTTTCAAGATCGCCATACGTCTGCGAGAGAAAGATTTTTTTATTTGAAAGCAGAAAAAGGAAATAGAGGTGACAAATAGGAATTCATCATCGAAAATGGTTAATGAAGTCAGAGATATATAAAAATTTTGTAACAATTTTATATCTCTTTCTCTGAAAAACAATTTACGTATTTCGAATTCTAAAGTGCCAAGAAGTTATGCCTTACTAAAAATGCGTAAACAAAGAATATCAACGACACCAATTGTATCGCAATTGATTTTCTATCTAGCTATTACCTAGCAATAACATGGAAAAATTGTTCCAATTCCTCGTACTTTAGGATACTTAAGAGAGTTGCTTGAGCTAAACGGTTTTAATAGCAATGTTGTTTCAGAGTACATCGCTCTAATAAGTTGTTTTTAGCTTAATAAAATATTCTATGAACCACAATTAGGAATCGTGGAACCACAATTGGCAATCCTCTTTCACTGTTTTTAACCAACGTATTCGCGACCAAATTTGAAACTGAGGTGGAGAATTAATTCAGCTACATGCCGATGGTCTGGCTGAGATACGTGAATGATGTTTAGGCAATTTTCTATACAAAGATAGAAATAATTTTTTTGGTTATATAACAAATAATAATAAATCCTAACAAGAATTTGTTAAAATTTAAAATGGTAAATTCCAAATCATAAAATTTACGTATGAAATCGAAAACTACGAAATATACATTCTTAACGATGCAAATCATAGCTTCCGTAACAAAATGGCTAGTTTAAACTTTATGGTAGATAGAGTAAGTAATTTGTATTTAAACCAATATAGTTATAATAAAGAATTAAAATTAATAAGGGAAGGTTAGACACAATTTTAAAAAAAGTGGACATTAAAGTTGCCTACGAACAATATAATAAGTTAAGAGAAGTCCTGGGTAATCCAAAGGATAAAGTAGATATGAAAAATTGTCGATATACGAAATTACTTGTCAAGATTGTGATCGAAGGTATATTTAGGAAACTAAAAGATCCACATAAATTGTCATATAAATAGAATATATGTTAGTTTTAAAATTAGATGGAATCATGTTCTGATAATGCAAACATTAAACTCGAAGAGATTTATCACTAAACACTAATCGTTTTTGTAACGTTCTTGTTGCACGTTTCGTTAACCACGTTGGCATCATCAGAAGATGATTAAAAATGTTTAAAAAATGTGTTAAAAGTAAAAACATAATGTTATAGACACGCACACTGAAAAAATCAAGTTTAGTTAACAAACAGAAAAAATTTCGTGAGCTTTATTATCTCCTGTAATAGGAGGTCAAAATGTAGAGTAGTTTGTTGTGGTTACTATCTTGAATGGCCGCCCAAAGAAGCACCATGCTTGTGTACTGCGTTTTAATAGGTTGGGTAAAGTCGTATTCTGAGACGTTCTGTTGAATGACATTTACTTTTCATCATAAATGTAAATATTCAGTTCTCATTGATTTTACAACAACATAAATAAAATTTTGGGTATAATGTAATGTTAGTTTTATGCAGTTAGTATATATTTGAAATTGTTTTTCAAACCGAATACCTGACAAAATCCTTTATATTTTCGTTTACATTAGTATATCTTCCATAAAAATATGACTATATGTTTTGTTTTTAAACACAAGCTTAAAATTATCAAAAAATATATTATGTTGATTTCATTTTTTCTCTTATCATATATCCATATACAATATTGAAAATAAAACAAAGACTAAAAATAATTTTTTTTAATATAAATGATATTGCTATAAAAATAAAAACTTTTAAAAAATATAAGAAAATAAGGAAAGGAAAAATAGGAAAATATAAAGAAATAGGAAACTTTTACAACCTACATGGTTGTGTTTGTTGCTATATATAAGCTTCTACCAACAAACTTATCAGTATAAAACAGTAAATTACGTTGGAATAGTCCAAATATTTGACAAGAATTTCATTACGCCAGAAAGGAATTTCGTTTAAAAAAAATATCTAAAATACAACAGTTTAACTCAGCTGTTCTAGAGTTAACATGACACTTATGAAAAAATCGTGATAATAACACTGGTATATAAAATCGAAAAAAAACCTTTTTGACCTGCTTCTGAAGTAAAGGCGCAAAATTTAAATACAGGATTATTTTAAAGGAAGTGAAACTGCCAGTAAGCGACTTACAACAGAAATAGAGAAAAACTTCAAGTTACAATAAGAGAAAATCTAATCTATATTAGAGAAAAACTTAACAATGTTACGGATAGCTTTAGGTGGCATTCTAGTGAAGATAATTATTTACAATATACAGCGGCAGTTCGTGAGGGAAAAAACAGGTGGGGCACGTATAACCAAATTTTGGAATGGGTATAGGGAAATGCAACCAAAAATATATTAATTTATTTCTTAGTGTCATACACACACTTGCTGTTTAATTTTTTAGGTGGGGCACGTGCCCACGTGCCCTTATGGACCAAGCGCCACTGACAAAATGATCATTCATTGGACCTCATTCATTGGACATGTAGCGCAGAATAATAGTAAAATAAGAGTTTTTAAAATGTGTTTTTTAATTAATGACAATATAATGAATAAAATCACCACTGGTTAATCAATTTTAAATAAAACGTAAAATATAACGAAAATCAGTTGATTGTACTAATGAAAATTATTGTTTGTAGTCATCTTTTTTAACAATATCTCAACAAAATTGTTATTGTTGGTTAATAAATTAAATGGTTAATTATTCTTGAAAATGAATTTACATTTTTAATATACCGAAATCATTACAAGCGTGGGTAATCATCCAATCACAGGGAAATATATCCATCTTTTTTAACAATATCACAACAAAATGGTTATTGTTGGTTAATAAATTAAATGGTTAATTATTCTTGAAAATGAATTTACATTTTTAATATACCGAAATCATTACAAGCGTGGGTAATAATCCAATCACAGGGAAATATATCCAAGCTTTTCGGTAGATGGAAAACCATTTAGGGTATTTTATTTTTAAAAATTCTGTTATTTTAATAGACGTATGAAAGCTGGTATTGTTATACTGAAGGATAATGCGACTATGTGGATTCATTTGACGAAATTTATTTATGACTTCCTGCCAAAAAGTTATAGGATACTAGTTAAAGTGGAAGGGCGTAGACGAAAGTCGTGCTGCTAAAGTTTTTTTATTTATGCTTTTCCCTTCCTCCTTTTTACTCTTCATGCTATAGAAACCCTATATAGGAGGTGAACCAGGCAAATGAGTTAAAGGAAAGAAACTGAACGGACATAGAAGATAGTGTTTTGCTCGGAAAAATTGTTTACTGTGATAAATGCTGGACGCCATCCCTCACGAGCCGCCACCGCTAAGAATGCTTTGGACTGGATGTCACAAACTGATTAATACAGATAATTTCTCTTACAGCGTCAGTGCTTCTTGTTATAATTGATATCCATGAACGACCTTAATGAAATTTTTCTCTGAAGTGTTTACATATAAGTTTAAATTTTACAAATTTACTACAAATTGCATTGCATAATATTTCATGATTAATAGCTGACAGAAGATTTCAATGATTGGCAGTTGAGTTATATCATATTTTAAATTGTAATATGCTGAGAAACTGTTCATTTGAATGTGACAAAACAAGACTAGTTGACGTCCTGTAGTAAATCTATCAATGTTATAGCTCTTATTGTTAAAAAAATATCATTTTACGATAGTGCGGTAACATGTCTAAACTATATGTATTTTAAAATATCATATATCGGCATGCAATATTTTTGGTACTATTAAAATCGTTGATGTAGAAAAACTTTTAGAAATATCGCAAGAAAGCGAAAAGAAAATTTGAAATATATCGTAAATAGCGCGTAAAATTGGTTAATTGTGTGGAAAAATAGGTAGAAAATAAAGTCAAGAAATTTGAAAGATGGATCCCGAAAATATTTCAAGCATCTGTTGATAATTGTAGATAAAAAAATTGTATTTCTTACGCGGATTTAGTTACACATATTATATTCATAGATAAATGGTTGAGGGCATTGTCATAGTGAAACAACTTTTTCTTCGTCAAGTGATGTTATTTATTTATTAAATATATGTTAAATGTATCCAATAACGTAGCATAGCACTCACCAAATCGCCGGTGAAGATAATACCTTGCGAATCTCAGATAACAGCAGCAATGGCCTTTTCGGCCTAAAGTCTATTCTCCAGATAAAAACTACTGTCCCACTATTTGTGGTATCTAGTAATGAATCCAAGTTTTATCAATAGTACCAACTTGCCGCAGAAACTCCTTCGGATTGTTTTTAAACATGTCTAAACACCGGCGTAAATAGCTAAAAACTAAATAGCTAATCGTACGTCGTGGGTTCGTCAAACAAAGTATTAAAAAAATCACTTTTATTTTATTTATAACAATTTTGGTAAGGCGATTACAATGTTACTTGGAGTTTTGAGTTTTAAAACTATTATATGATTTTAAAAACTGAAACTGTGGCTTCGCTGCATCCATCTTATATGCTGCAGCGTCATGAGAAGTGTAAGTGCTTGCTGGTGGACTGTGGGATAAGCGTTGTGGTTGAGGTTCATGCTAATGTATGCATCTGATTCCATTAAATTGGATATGGCAAGTGTTTGCTGTCTAAGGTTGAGCGGGTTAATCTAAGTTAGCGGAGATATTTAAATTAGTGCTTGGTTTGGAATTTGATATTTTGCTTGATAAGGATTGTAACTAAAACTGAAACATATTTTATTTGCACATAAGGTTACTTAAAGGTGGATATATTTTTATATTACATATATTTATATATTTTTGTATTTGAGAATGTTTAAAAAAGTTTAAATGTGATTCATTATCAAATCGATTGAAAATATTCTGCTTAAAATATTCTGCTATTTTTTGTGCGTTTTTAATTTACTATTTCTGCTTTCAAAAACTCCGGTAAAAATTAAAATTGATAAAGCCTCCAAAACCTCACCTAACAACATACACAAATACGATCAATACACAAAAATAAAAAATTTGCTTGGAGACTCCAGAAGCAGACGCTTTAATTACAGTTTATAATTCAATAAGCTATATAACATTTATACTAATATATAATAAACTGACTAATTTGACTTAGTGTTTCTATGCTTAATAATTAGAAGCGGCATTAATTCTAACAGCATAAAGACATTAGATATGAATGTAGTTCAAAAAGTTCTTGACTTGACAAAGAGGTTAAAAGATATTTGATTTTTTTTTATTATTCTTTCTGTCACCATGCAATTCAATAAACTTAAAATAACGATGGTCTAACTTTTGAGTAAATTCGGTATAATGCGATTTCTCCATACACTCCACAAAAAAGTGGTTATTTCAGATTTTACGTTATCATTTAAACTGAATCTTTACACCACGGACCATTTCATCATGCTTTGGAAGTAAAAATAATTGCTGGGAGCCAAATTCGATAAATTGATTCCATATGAAGACATTTCGTGCGGCAACAACTTGAGACAGGGGCACTACCACTTTCTATTAGAGCTGATATAGACAGTTAGCCTCAATTGTACTCTTCAATTAATTCAATAGTGAAACGCCATACTCCCCGGCGATAATCCTGCCTTTTTCCAGGTTGTTTTTTGGCACCACACACCGAAATTCCCAGAAAACCGTAGTTATGACTTTTCCTGCAGATAGAATCATTTTGGCTTTCTTTGGTGCACTTTTACTCACTTACTTACCCATGGTTCATCTACAGTTATAAAAAGTCTTTAGTAAATTTAACAACATTTTTATTTAAAACATTTTCAATTATAATACCATTATAATTACTGTTTTTCCGCCTTGCAACTTTAGTAACACCCCCTAGACACATATGACATATTGCCCAAGGATTATTCGGCATAAAGCTCAAAGAAAAAGACGCCGTAAAACTCGCCGAACGACGGTGAAACTCAAAAGAAAACTACCTACTAAGGACACTGATAATTTTCTGTAATAATCTGTAAAAAAACTATAACAAAAACGACTCAATTCCTGTAATATAAAAGGAAAATGGATTGGCGGCACGAAAAGATTGTGAAAAAGTTGACACTTTTGGACATGCACATAGAACAAATATTTCAACTTTGATCAAATCTAAACAACTTGGAAAATGAATATGATGTAGGGAATTGCTTGGAAACTCAACATCAATTGACACTGCTACCACACGTCTTTACAGCTAATAATATTTTCAAGGGACAAATACTTAAACAAATGCATAAGAGCCGTAGTTATAATTAACTGAAATATTTAACGCTCTACTGGGGCTAGGCTACATTCCATCTGAAGGTCGATGGAATCAAGTCGATCTAATTCTCTAGCAAGGAACAGATTCAAATCCAATAACTTCATACCGATCCATCAGCCTGTTAGCGATCTTAAATTAACTATTTGTAAGCAAAAAATTGTTATTGACACATCTAAACGAATACATTCATGATAGAAAACCCATTCCAGAATATAAATTCGGATTTCAGAAAGATCATGGTACCAAAGAAAAGGTTCACTGAATAGTTGGCATCATCAAATACACATTTAAAAGCAAAACCTTATCAGTATTTTTCGATATTAGTCAAGTTTTTAGGAATAAAGGTATCTTGTACAAACTAAAGAAGGACCTAATCACGGGCGTAGCCAGGATTTAGTTTGGGGGGGGGGAGGCTTTAGTTTGAAGTAAATAAAACAACAAAAATATACTACTCGACAAGAGATGGCGTTACTGTGCGCAACGTCCACTAGTTCGGATATATATTCAATTCAAATGTAATAATTTAACTCTCTTCACTCCTCGTATTTTTTCGGTATAATATTAGATAAGGAATACTTCAAGAAAGAGCGCTGTGACCAACGATGTTTCTACTGCTACTACTACTTTAAAGCTTTTATATTTATTTGCATTTAGTAATTTAGGAAATATATTTAGAAATTGCTTGGACAATTAGTCCAGTTAACGAAGCATTTAATTCGAAATTTTGAGATAAATGGCTGACTTTTTGATATAAGTTTGTTTGGGGCATTCTATAACTATGCATATAAGTAAAATCTGTTTCCAACCCCCGGCGAGGGTTGGAAAAAAATTAACAAAGTGTTTTTTCAAAATAACTCAAGAACTATAAGAGTTATGAAAAAAGTTTCAAATAAAAGTTATAGAGGATAAAATTTTACATAAAAATGGTCTTATAACTTTTTCTACTATTATCAAGATTAACAGAGTTAGGGAGGCTGTCAATTAAGGGATGAAAGAAAAAATTTAAAAAATCATAACTAGTAGAAAAATTAATGAATTTAAAATTTTTTTTTTAATCTACTCTAAAAAAACATAAACTTTCTTCCCAGAGAAATATATATTTTTTTAACTTGTTATTAAAAAAGTTATAACAATTTAAATTTTTAATTTGTTAATTTTAATGACTTAATAGCGTTAAAAAAAATGTTTCTCTATATTGTTTGATTCATTATTTTAAATAATGAAAAATAGCTATTGAAATTTCTTTTTACCTTTATTTTTCAGGTAGAAAATCATTTATTCATTCAATCATTTGTTGAATTTTATTTACATCCTACACCAGTGCTTACGACGAAGATAGAATATTATGTTCGCTTTGTCCCACTCATTATAATAACGCGTTTGACAACGCTTATGCTCACGACAAAGATCGAATGATATATCCGCTATTGTCCTACTCATTGCAGCAGAGTTTTCGATTACGCGGGTGCGTCACATATATCCTATGGTTTTTTGTTATATATTATTTTATTTTCTTTATTTTAAGTACTATTCGTCTCGTTCTATTGTTTTTCCAAAACGCATAGTTTGTACGAACTTACCTAAACGTGCTTGGGGCGAATGATCCGTATCGCATGCGTGGGCGGGTGGCGTGAGGTTACAAGTACGTGCAAGTGCATGTTCGAATTGGTAAAAGTATTATAAGAACAAGGGGTGACACAAGTCTTGTAGTTTTGTATCTGTGGCTGTGAGCGGTATTTCCGTATTATGCTGGATCCATACCAATAAAATTTTGTGTGTGTGTTGAATTTACTGGAACAATTTATTTGATTTATTAGGTGGACAACAGATGGTTCGTGTGCGCGTGTGAATATGCTCGTAGAAGAATAAGCCATTTAAAATTAAAAAAGATTTTTCATGAATCACAATACTGGAAAAAGGTCGAACCGTCGCCGTGTTAACCGGCCGATGTAAATCTTTGATAAACGTTAAGTTATCATATTGTAGTGAGGGAGCAACGTTTTTTCCTTCTGTTCTATAGCGGAGTCTGTTCCTTCAAAAACAATGATTTGTAAGTGGGCAGGTGAGTAATTAATTCTATACATGATATGGTTATGAATGACAGATTTTGAGTGAAATTACTAAGGCCCTGAACATTTCATATTTAGAGGGTGTTTCATATTTCGAAAAAGGAATTGGGCTTGAAAAAACTAGAAAGATGGGTGCCGCATTTGTTAAATTCGGATCAAAAACGACCTCGAGAAAATCTTTCTAACCAACATTTGGATTTTTTTCGAAAAAATAAAATATATTTTAAACGTCATTTTTTAACTATGGATGAGATTTGGATTTACCACTATGATCGACAACTGCGACAACAAACCGCACAGTGGAGCGAGTCCGGTTTAGGGATGCAAAAGGCATTTTGTTAATTGATTACCTTCAAATCGGTAACACAATAACAGGACAGTATTACTTTGGATATTGATCTTTTTGGATCAATTGATTGCAAAAATTAATGAGAAAAGACCTGGTTTAACGAAGAAAACAACAAATCACAGGCTTTTTTTTGGATTTTTTTTAAAGCGTTTTAGCATCCAACCGTTTCAGGATCCAGACGTTTTAAGATCCGGATATTTTAGGATCTGGACGTTTTAGACTCCACACATTTTAGACCCCAGACATTTTAGATACGGGACATGTTAGTTACAAGACGTTTTTGAAGTGGAGCATTTATGGTATCAAACGTTTTGGACTCCGTATATGTCAGTCACCGCCCATCTTAGATACCGGACTTTCGATACTCGGAACAGCATCACAAAGAATAGACTTTATTTAATTATTCTTTTCACTATTATTACTCATTTATTATTAAATCACTATTTGTAAGTTTAATGTTGAACACTTTGATCTTTATTATGCCTAGTTAAGTATAGTTATTGTAACCATCACAGTTAAATTTCTTTTTTTGTGTTATAATTATTTGTTTTTTATATTTTATGTTTTGGTTTATCTCTGTAATTTGTGGCGCCCAACGTGGGTCAGTAATGTGTGCAGTTTGTGTTTTTTTATAAAAAAATAGTTCTGTACATAAAATGTGGCGCCCAAAATGGGAAACAACCACGACAAAGTGCGGCCAATTGTATAAGTTTTCTTGACCCACAAATCACGCGGTTAAAAACCATGGCGGTTTAGTCGTAGTGCGGCCTCGGCCTTAAGTGCATTTTTGGCTATTCAGTTCGACAAGTCAACAAACGTGTCAAACTTGGCTCAATTTTTGCGTTTTGTCCGGTATGAATATGAGTGATCGATTAAAGAAAATATGCTATTTTGCAAATGAATCCCTGTGTGTGCGAAGTATCCCGAAGTGTCTCGAAATGTGCTGCAACTGGCGAAGGACTCTTTAAAATTTTATTGATGCAACACAAAACGAAAACCTGGACTTTAATAAATGCATTGCGGTAGGTATTGATGATGCGATAACGATAACAGGGAAGAACGTGGTGTGATAAGTGGTATAAGTAAAATTAAAAGATATTATGCCACATATGGAATAGACGTAAGGGAAGTCCAGGTATAGCGAATAGCCCAGGCAAAGCTAATACCCTTCACTATTTCAAAATAGCGCGTGCAAGCACACCTGTCGCATGCCACGATGTCCGTCCCCCACCCCTCAGTCGTAAACAAACAGAGCTAGCGCAAGTTCAGGCTTCGTTTGAGAAAAAAATAATAAAAATAAAAAAGTGATAGTTTGTTACGATATTTCAAGGTACGTATTTTCATAATTACTCATGTACATGTGGTGTTACTGTTTTGGCTTGTTTGTATCCCTGAAGTGCATGCTTTCCTGCTGAAATACTGTAAGTTTTAGTGAGATGTTTCTGGATTTCGTTGTAGATTAGGTTTAATTCAACAAGTACCTATAGGGCAAAGCGAACACAGGCAAAGTGGATACGGTATCCACTTTGTCCAGTAGTATCCTATTTATCCGGTAGGCATTTTGATTAATGATTTTCATTTATATTGTTATAGATGGTTTATAAATATAAAAGAAAAACAAATCAAGCCGAATGGAGTGAGGATGTTATAATGCTTGCAATAGCAGACTGCAATGTTGGTATTAATGTGAAAACGACGACAAGAAAATATGACCTACATTATGTTACTTTGTATAAGCATTGGAAAAAAAGTAGTTCGACTGCTCAGTTTGGACGTTTTCGTAAAGTTTTCAATGATCAACAGGACGGAGATTTTGAAACGTATTTGCACGAGTTGGACAACATTTTTTAAGGCTTAACCTGAGAAGATTTTTAAACATTGGTTTACATTTGCGCAAAAAAAAAACAGTCACATATCTATAAAGTTGGGACAAAAATGAAAAGGCTGGTAAAAATTGGCTTTGAGGATTTATGAGTAGAAATCCGCAAATCACTCTAAGAGTGCAAGAAACAACGTCGATTGCTAGACTTAAAGGCTTCAACCGTCCGCAAGTGGCATGATTGTACGAGTTGTTGAATAACCATGGAAAAAACATTGTATTGATGGTACTAGCATTTACAATTTTGTCGAAGCTCTTCAGGAGATAACCTATCAAGATGTAGGGACTATAACAACGGACATTAATGTCAGGCCTTCGACATCAAGGCTCCAAAGTTTATCTGGACCAAGTAAAACTTTGGATAATATCCCGGATGATTCTTCGAGTGACGACAATGTCGAACCTACGAAATCCATGATTGTAACAGTTCAAGTTCACAAGGCAATGAGAGAAAGAGGTGTATCGCCATCAATAATTTCAGAACTACATGAAAACCCTCTCAATAGCATCCTTACTAATCCAAGGTCTTTTACTCCTGATATTCAAGAATCATTTGGACATAAAGGCAGTACATCTACTGATCATGTGAATCCCGCAATTCAAAACGCAACGGTGGACCAACATAGTATTTTGTCTATGAAGATTGATTCTTTACCCGAAATAACTCTTTCGACTCCACCTTCAGTCATTAAACTCAGCACTTCTACTGTTCTAGAAATTTCTACTGGGCATGTGAATCTAGCGGTTCAAGAAGCACAGACAGAACAAACAAGTGCCTTGGACTCTATGATTCATTCCACGCTACCTTCAAAAATGCCAAATGAATAAGATTCACTCAAATATAATACCAATGAAATAATACTACAACCATCTATTCCTCCACCTGTGTCTTGAGTCCAAGAAAAATAAGACCCCTCCCAATTCCTCATGTTCTCATGGGGACTCGCAAAAGAAAACATCAGAAGTCTGGGGTGCTTACCAGCACTCCTATAATGGAGGAACAGAAAGCTAAATATATTAAGGCAAACACCAAAGTTCTGAAAAACATTGACAAAGATTTAAAAACAAAACCAAAGACTACGCTAAAGAAAAATATTAAAAGGACCAAATATGTTAAAATGGCCACAGATACTAAAATTAAAAAATCTAAAATCAAAGAAAATGTTGAAAACTACTCATGCTATTTTTGTGAAGATAATTACAAAAATCAATAGCTAGTTGATGATTGGATCCAGTGCATTTCCTGTAAGCAGTGGAGTCATGAAAAATGCACGGCTTGCGAAGAGGAAGGCGAATTTCTTTGTTACAGCTGCACTGATAACTGAGTACTTATATTCATCATTAATTTGATCCTTATGTTAATTTCGGTAAATGTTCTTTAATTAACCGTGTGTTCACTTTGCCCTATGGTCCTATCCACTTTACTTGGTGGGTTGGACAAAGCGGATAGTGGTGCCAATTGCAATACTATTAATAATTTTTCGTAAAATGTTGGTGTTACTTAATTGTTGTTAATTATATCAAAAACTTTAATAAATACTGATTCATACTCGGCTATTATTGTATTTCTGTGCCTATTAATTTTCTTGTCATAGGTCGTCAAAACTTAAGGTGTCCGCTTTGCCCGGACTTCCCCTACTGCTTTATTTATCGAAATACCCTTGCTAGAAAAAGATGCCAGATAATTTACAAAATCTGTCTGTTCTGTCAGAAGCCGTAAAAATTATTAATTTTATTAAAAGCCGACAATTCCAGACAAGATGCTTTTCCACATTGTGCGAAGAAATGGGTGCCAAATACGACAGTTTTTCCATACTGAAGTCAGGTGGTTGCCGCGGGGAAAAATTCTAACAAAGCTTTGTGCATTGCGAGATGAATTGAAAACCTTTTTTACATATAAAAATAGGTAATTTTTAGAGTTTTATAAGATGGAGAAACTTTATTACTGTTGGCTTACTTGAGTGGTATATTCTCACATTTGAATGACTTGAATACGAGTTTGCAAGGCCATAACAAAAAACATTCTACTAATTACAGACAAAGTCTGTAATGCTGTTATTGATCGTGTGTTGGAGAGCATGAAAACACATTTACGCGAATTTAACATTTAGTTACTGGAATATTTTCCAGATAACAACGATGATTTGTCGAAAACAAGGGTTTTCAATCCGTTTGATGAAAATGTTGCAGCTGTCGAATTACTTCTACAACTAGAATTTTTAACTCAAGATTTAGATAAGTTTTGGCTTGAATACGGAAGCCTAGTAGCGGAAACTTTGAAAATATTAATCCCCTTCGCTAATTCTTACTTATACGAAAAAACTTCTCATCTATGGTCTATGGAAACTAAATATAGAAATTGTTTTTTACCACTGGAAAATAATTTGCTTATAATACCTGTGTTTGTATGTATCGAAAAACTTTTAAGTGAAAAACAAAATCAACCCTCGCGTTAAATTATTATTTCAGACAACTTTGGTTATTACTTAATTTAATTTAATTTTATTATGTTGCTATTATCTGGTACTATTTAATTTTCTAACACATGTTTTTAAATTAAAAATACTTAAAATAAAGAAAATTTAAAAAATATATATCATAAAAAACTATGGGATATATGTTGCCCACCCACGTAGTCGAAAACTCTGCTGCGATGAGTAGGACAATGGCGGATATATCATTCGATCTTTGTCGTGAGCATACGCGTTGTCAAAGACGTTATTATAATGAGTGGGACACTAGCGAACATAATTATCTATCTTCGTCGTAAGCAGTGGTGTAGGATGTAAATAAAATTCAACAAATGATTGAATGAATAAATGATTTTCTACCTGAAAATTAAAGGTAAAAAGAAATTTCAAAAGCTACTAAGTCATTTTTTTAACGCTATTAAGTCATTATAATTAACAATTTAAAAATTTAAATTGTTATAACTTTTTAATAACAATTTAAAAATATATATATTTCTCTGAGAAGAAAGTTTATATTTTTTAGATTCAAATTCAAAAAATTCAAAGATTCAAATTCAAGATTCAGATTTTTGAAAAAACACTTTGTTTTTTCTTCCATTTTTTTCCAACCCTCGCCGGGGGTTGGTAACAAATTTACTTGTATGCATAGTTATAGAATGCCTCAAACAAACTTATATTAAAAAGTCAGCCTTTTATCTCAAATTTCGATTTAAATGCTTCGTTAACTGGACTAAATGTTATAAAACTTAAATATATGTAAATAGTTAAATAATAAAATATAATAAACTGTAGGCCTACAAGACCTCTAGAGCTTCTACAAAAAAATAACATATAGTGACACATGAGCATATAGCATAATAAGAGTCGAGTTTCAGAATTAGTGCTGTATCAGCAACTGAGGTTTTTTAACGACTAGTCCAACAAATAAACATAGGCTCCGAAGTATAGTCATCAGCCATAGATTCATCTGGGTTAACACCACGGTATGTTTGGTTTGTGACTCTACAAAGTCTACAGTCTAAGAAATTAAAGTATCTTTTAGTCTTTCACAAACCCTACCGACTCGCGAGTCAGCAACGTAGAAACCCTCTCAGAAGTCATCCGATTTTATCCAGCTTAGTTACAGTCATGTTTGATAGATACTTAGTTGTCAGATTTTTTACTCTTGCCTTGAAAACATTCAGAAATATTCAAATAATACACTAATATATTAAGAAAGTGTCAATATCTACACCGTAAGGGCAACACGCAACTGTCTTACAACCGTACGAAAGCTTTTGACACTGCGGATAGTATGGCCAGTGACATGACATTGGCATAACGACAACATTTATTTGAGGTATGGATGTCACTAACTAAATTAGTTAATCGAATATGTTATCAAATAATTACCAGTTCTTATAAGAAACCATTTTCCAGATGAATTGCCTCAAAGTCTAATTCTGGAATTTCAATGAATCCTGAAATATGTTAGATATTATAAATATTTTCTTATTTGCATCAACATTTCAATTTTTTGATCCCAACTTCATATCCAGTCTATGCATTAGGCATTCTTCTTTCTATTATTCAATTGAACATAGATGTAACTTTTGTATTAAAGCATTTAATATATTGAATGTAAGTAATGATATTTGGTCCTCTAGGCTGTACCCAACAGGACGAAAAAATATCCCGATATGTATCCAAAGATCTAATAAACCCAAATTCTACCCATTTAATATTTACCCATTACCCTTAAAACTATATGGGAGAATTAGAATGAATAATTTACAGCTCTCTCTTAAGGTTCGTTAAATTGGTTTAGGGGAGAACGTTTAGGCAGTTAAGAAGGGACTGGTTTCTCAATAGTAACCCATTGGACTTTCGATATCATAAATCTACCTTAAATAACTTAGTAGGAATTGTAAATGTTACTGACTTCTAGTTGATTAAATCTTGTGAAAGTCCACAAAATGGTAGTCGATTTAATATCACTGTTATCCTAGAGTCCTGGGCATAATTCGTTTTTTTCAAATCCGCGTCAATGGCTACCTATACATTCCTTCTCTTAAGAACCTGTAAAGTTCCCTTTTAAACCCTACTCTTTTTAATATTCCCAATTGATAACATTATGCACATACATTCATCTCATCACACTGTATACGAACGATATTCGCTTTTATCACTCGTCTCCTACTCCGAAAGTTCGTGAAAGAATTATTTAAAGGCCCCTAAATTCTCTCTCCGACTAGGAATCTAGATCGTTTCCTCATTTTTTCTATACAAGTCTTTCTCTCCTCAATTCCGTAGACAACACACATGTCCCTGCATTCACTCAATTTTTGTCGACAACTCTTTTATCCCTTCCAATAACTAGGGTAGACAAGCATCTCCCTAATTTTTTAACCCATATTACCAGAGACCATTTCATGTTCAAATGGGTATCCCATCCTAAATGGAATGTTTTTAATCCACAGTCTTCCATTTGTGCAATGCAATCATAGATCTAAGTTGGACTATGGTAGCGTTGTATTGCTGTATGCTCTTAACAGTTATCTTCGTAGATCGGATATTACCCAGAAATTGGCTTTTAAGGTAAGGTAATTTAAAAGTAATTAAGGAAATATTAAGAACCAGATCCATTCCCAGCCGCCATTGTAGGTCAGTGACACCGCCCCCCCCCCCCCCTTCTACAATTGCTCTGCCTAACTTAAGTCCTATCCAATAATCCAAAACCTACCCAGTAAACTCCTTGACTTCCCAACATAATAATATATTGGTATATATCGGTATATAATAATAACTCTACCAGCCTCCGTCTCCACCCCGTTGCCATCATCTTCTCAGTAGAAACGGTTCCTTTGATTCCTTATTTGTTCTATTATTCATTTCTAACATAAAGTCTCCTGTTTGACTTCCCCCCTCGTCCTTGACATTTTTTCACTCTTTAGAGATGCCTTTTAGCCAGTGGCGGCTCGTGAGGGAGGGCATTGGTGTTGGTGTTGCCTCCAGCATTTATCACAGTAAACAATTTTTAAGAGAAAAACACTATATTTTATTTCCGTTCAGCTTCTTTCCTTTAACTCATTTTCCTGGTTCACCTCCTGCATAGAGTTTCAATAGCACGAAAAGTAAAAAGGAGGAAGGGGAAAGCCAAAAAATTCTTTAGCAGCACTATTTTCTTCTACGACCTCCCACTTTAAAACCCCACGAGCCGCCACTGCTTTTGGCTCAAACTTCAAATGAGAAGCAAATCAATCAAATTATGAGGAAAGGAGGCTTCCCGTAAAATTGTTCCGAATGGCCCACTGCATAATCCTCGTTACATTTGCAATTTCATTTTTCGTATCATTATTTTAACATCGTCGCTATTTTGTGGCATGGGCTGAGGGTCAATTAACTGTCTCTTCTCCTACCTTCCTTCTAAACCTCCTACCTTCCTCCTACCTCCTACCTCCTACCTTCCTCCTACCTCCTGCCTCCTACCTTCCTCCTACCTACCTTCTAAAGGCTGAAGATCCTCGGAAGTGCAATAATTGCAGTTATTAGTACTTTTATTCAGATTAAATCTACATTTGTTTGTTTTGTATTGCCTGTAGATAATCCTTAATAAAGAGTATTTTTTTTAATGTGTACGAACTTACGATTGGGGTCACTGTCAACGAAATTGCTAATTGCTTCAGAATTTTTGTTCAGCGACAAAGTTCAATTTTGGCTAAGTTAATAAAAACGTTAATAAAGGAAATTGCCCCATTTGGAGTAAAAATAATCTGCAAATGATCCAACAATTACCGTTTTATCCAGAAAAATGGACCGTATGGTTCGAATTGTACGCCGGTGGCATCATTATTTTATTATTTAATTCCAATCAGTACCATTCGTTTGAATGGTATTGATCTGAAAGAGATGTGGTGATGTGTGACATGAGATATTGTAAACTCCACATGTCATACATGTTATACAACGCAACGGTCCATTTATTGAGAGAACAATTCGGTGACAAAATTATTTGGAGTAACAGGCCTGTTAATTGGCCACCAAGGTCACGTATTTTAAGGCGTTTAGATTATTTTCTTTGAGGTTATGCTAAATTTTTGGTATATACCGATAAACCAGCTGCTATTGACGTCTTAAAACAGAACATAACTTTGACAATTGCGGGTGTAAGACACCAATTGCTTGACAAAGTAGTCGGAAATTGGATTGACAGAATACACTTTGTCATAAGTAGCCGCGGCGGACATTTGTCCGAAATTCACATAAAATAAATAGTTTCAAGGCATCTAATTTGATTGGTGATTTATTTGATCCCCCGTGGAAGAGGATGCTCGCATGTTCTTGACATCGCCATTGCCAAAAACATTAAACAGGACATAGACATCTAAACGTCGGATCACAATTCAATAGATGTAGCACTAAGTATCAGCATAGCTAAACAGGAACAACGGAATAGAGAAATACCAACTGAGAAAAGTTTTCCAAAAGAATACAAGAAACAAGAATACAAGAAACAAGAATACAAGAAACAAGAATACAAGAAACAAGAATACAAGAAACAAGAATACAAGAAACAAGAATACAAGAAACAAGAATACAAGAAACAAGAATACAAGAAACAAGAATACAAGAAACAAGAATACAAGAAACAAGAATACAAGAAACAAGAATACAAGAAACAAGAATACAAGAAACAAGAATACAGGAAACAAGAATACAAGAAACAAGAATACAAGAAACAAGAATACAAGAAACAAGAATACAAGAAACAAGAATACAAGAAACAAGAATACAAGAACCAAGAATACAAGAAACAAGAATACAAGAAACAAGAATACAAGAAACAAGAATACAAGAAACAAGAATACAAGAAACAAGAATACAAGAAACAAGAATACAAGAAACAAGAATACAAGAAACAAGAATACAAGAAACAAGAATACAAGAACCAAGAATACAAGAAACAAGAATACAAGAAACAAGAATACAAGAAACAAGAATACAAGAAACAAGAATACAAGAAACAAGAATACAAGAAACAAGAATACAAGAAACAAGAATACAAGAAACAAGAATACAAGAAACAAGAATACAAGAAACAAGAATACAAGAAACAAGAATACAAGAAACAAGAATACAAGAAACAAGAATACAAGAAACAAGAATACAAGAAACAAGAATAGAAATTCTGGTCTAACACAGAAAAAGAAATTGAAGAGGCAGCAGGAGAGCTATAAAAATAGACTCGTAAACCATATGAAGACACCCATCCAACGACGACAAACATCCCGACCTACAGGAACCTATATGGTGATACATAATGGGCACTGAAGGAATTAAATAGTACAAATTGACGGTTCAGAATCTACAGAATTGAAAAAACATAAGAAAACCAAGCAATTTGGTTTAAATTTGTTAGTTTTCTTTTACGAGAGCATATATTAGTTCGCATACAAGGCGAAGAAATGTTATAGAAAATAATGAAAATATTATAAATATTATATAATATATTAATAAGTCCTTGTTTTTGGAAATAAATATTGAATATTATACAAAATGCCATAGATTTAATTTCAACCTCTGTTATTTAAGACATTTAAAGGAACTGAATTTGTAGTTGATTTTTCTATTATATAAATACCAAAATTAAAAGTAATAACAAAATTAAATGTAATAACAAAATTAAATGTTAGGAAACGTAATATTGAAGGTCTTGATAATATGGCGAAAATAAGATAAAATTAATTAGGTAACTTCTACACTGAGTCCAGTGTATTTTGAGGGTTTCTTAATTAGTCGTTTTCATCTAATTAGATCAAAGGAGGCGAATTATATAAATATTGTTGTATTAATTCCAGACATCGTGGGCATTAAGTACTCACTTTGTGATTTATATTCGTCTTTTCTGATGTTGAAAAGCTTCAGGTTGATATTAAACATTTGTATATTCCATTAACTAAATTTATTAGACATATTGAGTTATAAATTTCATCTAATAAATATTAAATATTTATGTTGTTTTCATATTTAATCATCGCTAGATTATAATATGTACTTTAAACGCAATTATGCTGCTATTGCAAACTACATTTAACATTGCTTACATCATTAGTAAACAGTCATTATAAATGACATAACTTATAAACATAAATAGCTAAATATACTGGGTAGAAAACATTTTAACACTTGTAACACAAATAATTGATAATGTATGGTGAGTTATATGCAGAAAAAGTAAAAAAAAACTAGAAAGTAGGTGACGTTCAACATTACAAATAGTAGTTTGTTGTACTAAAGTGATGTTTTTATATTTTTGATTACGTAGTTGCAACAATCGATGATAACTAAAAAAATGTAATGGTTCTGTTTGATTATGCTTAGAATCATAATAATATTGCATTATTTACTAGGTAAATGTAAAAGTTCGTAAAACTTTATGAGAAAAATTAATGAAAAATTTTATGCACAGAAAATATCTTGTTCGATAACCTTTATCCATCTCTCCGGCAAAACAATAATCCCGCGCTCATAGAAATTTTGAATGTTATGACTAAATAACTGATCCAGGTGATAGATATTTTCGTCTCAGCGTTTTGAAGCGATCTAATTAAATGGTTGTAAGAGGGGGCAAGTTCAAAAAAGTACGGTGAAGGGATCCAAACATTCCAGTCAAAAGTCGTAAAAGTTTGTGTCGGGTGGCCGAAAATATATATGGTATCTCATTGTCTCTAACCTTCTTCGGATGTAAACTGGATTTTGCGCTCATTAAAGAGGCATTTCCGCGATTACAGTATGATCTATTTTGTTTAAACTAACATTATTATACGCAATACCACTTATCCGCTTCTGTAATATTCCGCTTTAAAAATAGATCGATTTCGATGCAGCTTAATAGAGAATCGCAAGCAGAAATTGGGTCTGTCAAAGTTGTCTCCGTTGGTTCATGCAGTAACTATACATCGGCCTAACTAACCATTTCAAGTTGATGTAATCGCCTTGATAATGTTGACTGGTTGATTCCAAAAATGTATCCAATTTCTCCAGTTGTTCTATGTTCTTTTGATAAGCGTCTTCGTTGCCATTTCTATTGTCATTGCCATCCCTAAGTTTAAAATTGTTTTCAGGAAACTTTCTAACGGTAGCCTCAACATACACAGCACATGTTTAACAAAATTCTAAAAACACAGCTAAATAAACATGTGTATTCTCAGGTAGTCACTGAAATTCTTTCTGCGAATTAACTTCAAAGTTTTTTACATTTGATGTAGATCACACTTATCTAACCATCCAATACGATCACCTATCAAAAATGGGATGAACTTTTACATCAACCTAATAGGTTTCAGGAATGAGGCTTTTGAATTAATAATATAAATATTACCCTACCGCCATGATAAGGTGGTAGAGATTTAATCGATATTTATAAGCAACTAGATAAGTTTATCAATCTGTAACTGAAAGATAGATGGCAGATGCTGTGAAGGTAAGGGTGCAGTGGATATGGTAGGTTGGTCGATGAGAGATGACAGATGACAGAAGACAGAAGACAGAAGAAAGATGACGGATGACGGATGACGGATGACGGATGACGGATGACGGATGACGGATGACGGATGACGGATGACGGATGACGAATGACGTATGACGCATGACGTATGACGGATGACTGACGACGGATTACGGATGACGAATGACGGATGACGGGTGACGGATAACGGATGACGGATAACAGAAGAGAGATGACAGATGACATGTGACAGGCGACAGGTGAGAGATGACAGGCGATTGGTGGACTGATGACTGATGATAGATGGCTCATGATAGATATGACAGGTGGTAGGTGACAGATGACAGGTGATATGTGACAGATGACATACGATAGGTGACATTAGACAGGTGACAGATGACGGATGACAAGTGGCAGATGACAGATAACAGAAAACAGAAAACAGAAAACAGAAAACAGAAAACAGAAAACAGAAAACAGAAAACAGAAAACAGAAAACAGAAAACAGAAAACAGAAAACAGAAAACAGAAAACAGAAAACAGAAAACAGAACACAGAAAACAGAAAACAGAAGACAGAAGACAGAAAACAGAAAACAGAAAACAGAAAACAGAAAACAGAAAACAGAAAACAGAAAACAGAAAACAGAAAACAGAAAACAGAAAACAGAAAACAGAAAACAGAAAACAGAAAACAAAAAACAGAAAACAGAAAACAGAAAACAGAAAACAGAAAACAGAAAATAGAAAAAAGAAAACAGAAAACAGATGACAGATGGCAGACGGCAGTTGACAGATTACAGATTACATATGACAGATGACATATGATAGATGATAGATGATAGATGATAGATGATAGATGATAGATGACAGATAACTGCTGACAGATGACAGACAGAAAAAGTCTTTTAAAAGCAAAAGCTTTTAAATCAACATAAAAGATCTCGCTTTAATATTACTAAATAAAATACCATTTTGTTTTTACTAAACTTCATATAACTTCATATAAACATTTATATAATAGTGATTACGACTTTCAGTTTTTTTTGTATATTAATTTTCAGTTTTCCTTTACAAAACCAAGTTTCAAATAATACTTTTGATTTTGCCTAACCAACAAAATTTTAAAAAATATAAAAATTTTCTAAAATAAATACACACTTTTGAACGTTAACATTTCCGGAGGTCTTCTCCTCCCGTTTTCAAAACGAATCTAAAAATAAATTATATTAATTTCTATATATAATGAAATGATAGGAAGTAAATATATTTTGTGTATACTTACATTGACAATAATAGTTTTTAATGTGGCTGACATATTACCAAAAAAATATATAGGTGAGGTTTACTGTATGATTATTGTATATTAAAATACTTAAATGTTTTTAATTGTATTCTTACAGACAACCGACAAACACAGATAGGTATCTCAATTTCTTTTCCAATCACTAAAAATCGGTCAAAAAACCAAAACCGGATAAACACGCAACAATCATTCAGACAATATTCAAATAATACTGATTACGACTTCGGTTTTTTTTTGTAACCATAAGGCATAGAGTCAACGTTGTCGATACGCTTTCTTTTTAGACAGTTAATTCGAAATAGCTTAGATACTTCTTTGGTAGCCACAACATGATCACGTGTTTTTAAAATGTTTCTAGTTGTTATGTATTCGCCTCAACTTCGTTCAAGATTATGTATCTGAGTTTTTGAAATATTGTCCTGGTTAATTGTATAGTAATTTAGTACACTTTATATGCATTGACGTTGTATACACTTTATAAGAATATAATTTGGGTCCACCAGAGACAAAATCTGCAATCACCATACTCAATCAACTCATAAGTCATTTCATCTAGAAAATTGCCTAAATGAACTTGAGATTGTCCAGGACGAGAAATGTGTCTCTCCATTTCATTGTCTATAAAATAAATAAAATTAGTTATAACAAAATACTAGTTTTGTCTTGTACAGAAAATTTACTGATTTTTTCATTCCCACACCATTATATAAGTGGGCGATACCATTATATAAGTGGGAGAACTCGTAATAGAGAAAGAAGTGCTCGTACGCTCCCATCCCCACATATTCATTCGGATTGGACGGCGCCTATATACCAGAACGTTAGCAGCAATATTTTGTGCTGTAAGAATGATATATATAGTTATATACATGATACACTTAATACGTTCTAAATCAACTTACCTTATGGATTGGCGGCAATCTCTCTCGTTACAAAGTGTAGCTCTGAAGTACAAGCTATGAACTCCGAATATAATTATTTCACTTTACTACGTTATAATATTAAACTAAATCTTTGTTTACCTCTTTGTTCCACCGTGTTTTTGTGAAGTGGTGATAAAAGATACTATTACTTTACGTGCTATAACTTGACAATATGTTGATCGATTCTAATAATGGTGTTCTCGTTTTATAGACGAGATATAAAACTTCCAAATTATGTATTATTTTCTTTAAATTTTAAAAGCTCTAGAACGATGTACTTTACTGCTAGCTCAGCAGTTTTTTTTATATATAAGACAGTTATTTTATATATAAATATAGACATCTTGAATATTCAAACCCAAACAGTTTTTGTATTTGTGTACGAAAACATAAGCAGCAGCATCCGTCAGTCAATCTGAACTGAAACTTAGCTGTAGAAGGCTGCTTTTTTTTGCGGTGCCCAGTCAACAGTTAATATCCTAAAAGACCCAGTTAACTGTAAAAATTACTAAATAATAACGAGAACAAGTTCAGAGACAAATAAAAAATATAAATAAAAAAATAAATAATTATAACACAAAAAAATTAAATGTCATGCTTACAACTACTCTACTTAACTAGGCATAATATAGAAGAAAATGTTTAACATTAAACTAACAGTGTTAAAGTGTAAGGGATCATATCTAGCGTTCGTGACAAACAAAATGATGGTAAACAAATAGTGATTGAATAATAAATAAGTAATAATAGTGAAAATGATAATTTAATAATGTTTGGCTGCAGTAGCAGGTAGTGAGGCTGCAGTAGCAGGTATGGAAGTGGATGGATATTGTTCCGCCAAAAATCAGGTTCTTGAGTTTCTCGGGTATTACTATCGTTTTCCCTAAATGTTTAAAATATAGGGGCAATAAACAAGAGTACGAATAACCCTCAATTACCATCAAATCAGGCTACGAAACAATTGTAGCAAAAACCCAAAGATGGAAATCTCTAGGGTACGGGGTAATTGAAATGTGCGAGTGCAACTTCAGACGACAGATTTCTAAACACGAATCAAATCCCACTTTTACCGAAAATCATCCTGTCATATCTCTGTTAAATTCTAGGGATGCATTTAAGGAGGGCGTTCATATGCAACCAAGCTGTATTACAAAGTTAAAGACACTGAAAAAATAACGTATGTCGATATGTTCGCTGTACCCGTACACCAACAAATATGGAAAATATCCAGCAGGGTACCCGGAAATTTGTATAGACGATAAATGCAATAGTATAGATTTAAAACATTGGATTTAAAAAATTTAAAATTATTCTACCTCAAAATTTATGTCTCCCACTACTACCGGTTGTAATGAATGATAAAATCATATTTCCTCTCTGTCGCGAGTGTGGATAAAGATTAAATGCTTTTTTTTCCTTTATTTGAATTTTTCGCCACTATCTAAAACTCAAAAAATATCAAAAATACCCTGTTCTTATTTATAAAAAAAGAATCACTGGGTAAAAAACAAAAAACCAAACGGAAACAAATTTCTCAGTGATTCTTTTTTTTGTAATAAATTTGC
The DNA here is from genome assembly GCA_031761425.1 of Cosmopolites sordidus. Classification (NCBI taxonomy): domain Eukaryota; kingdom Metazoa; phylum Arthropoda; class Insecta; order Coleoptera; family Curculionidae; genus Cosmopolites; species Cosmopolites sordidus. The sequence goes on along the minus strand of JARFXV010001046.1, from coordinate 2,497 downwards.
CCTAACGAACAAAATTTTTAAAGATATAAAAATGTTATAAAACATTATTACAAAACTTTTAACGTTCACGTTTCGGAGGGGTACTCTCCCCCCGTTTTCAAAACTAAACTAAAAAATAAATTATATTAATTTGTAATATATAAAGTAATGAGTGAAAAGTAAATATATATTTTTTTGTATATGTCAACGATACTTACATTGACAACAACTACCAATTGACAATACTACCAAAAATATATATAATAGTATATATATAATATATATATTATATATATCAATATAATATATATATATATATTTATATATATATATATATATATATATATTATATATATATTTATATATATATATATAGGTAAATGTTTACTGTGTGATTGTTTATTGTACTGATTGTGTTTTCAAATATTTAAAATGTGTTTAATTGTATTCTTTAGAATCGGGAACCATATTGAATTTAAATCTACCGAAGGCATAGCAATACAGTTATTTTTATTTAAAATTAATTATAGCGGTTTCTTTTAATCTTCTATATTTTGTTTACCGATTCTTTTAATACAGTTTTGGAATTATTCCAATTGATTTTTTTGACCCGATTACCCATGCGTGTTGAACAAAATTCTAGATTTTATTAAAAATCGACCTTTATAAAGAAGGCTCTTTTACTCTAACATCTAACGTTAATTAATTTAAATTATTTAAGTTGTTAACGTTTAAAAGTTTGTAAAATTTTTTATAACATTTTTATATCTTTAAAATGTTGTTCGTTAGGCAAATTTATTACAAAAAAGAATCCACTGAAAAATTTTTCTCATGTTTGGTTTTTTGTTTTTACCCAGTGATTCTTTCTTTAAATTAAAACAGGTATTTTTGATATTTTTTTGAGTTTTAGATAGTGGCGAAAATACCCAAATAAAGGAATAAAAAAAATATATGAACACACCACAATCATTCAGACATTACTAAGATTAAATGCTGACAAATGTGCACTCTCTGCAGGTTCTCGGCTGCTACAGGAACTTGGGTTATTGATGAGGCTGTCAAGTGTCTAGATAAAGGTTAAAAATATTCGAGGTTTACAAAATTTGGAAATGCAAAGGAGTAACAGTTTGACCCGTTACCCAAAAGTGGGAGACTCTGAAAAATTGTTTACTGTAATAAATGCTAGAGGGGCAGCATGCGCCGCCATCGCCCTCCCTTACGAGCTGATTTGAACTTGAGCTTATTCTCGAATGTTTCTTCATTTCAAGAATTAAAAAAATAATAATCTTGGACCCCGGGTCTCGAGAATAGGACGGCTTAAGATAGAGTTGTTATGAACTAAGTCATTATTCTGGAGAAACAATGTAATTTTTCTCCGTAATAAAAAATAATTCTTTCACGTTCATAATTTTATCAACACTTTTCTGTTAGTGGAAAAAAATAATGGCAAGGTTTCATAGAAATGTTGAGTCCTTACGTCGACATTCCGTATATTGTATTTCTGATTCTGATTGAATAGTAATGGATCCATATATCATCTGTATTAGATGCTTGCCAAAAGCTGCTATAAATGTGTACAAAATAAACCTTTTTAATCGCGATTGTCTTTTGTGTTTTCGCGCCACGTGCATTGTTAACAAGTTTTTTCAAAAGTAAGAACCCCGAGACCTGTTTTTACTTACATGGATATAAAGAAGCAGAATCACATAACGCATGTGATTTCTACTTGATAGTGATAACTACTTGAACATTTGTCTTCAGTAAGGTCAATAAATGATAACTATAAACTTTTTAATCAGTCTTTTTTTTTGCTTAATCCTGAAAAAAACCCGTAGAATGTAACATGTATTTCATAGCCCCCCTATGCATATTAAGCAAACGGCTTTAAAAACATCTATTTGAATGAACATTTGTTGACTGTACGACAAGCAGATTCGAATGTTTATTATAATAATTACTAATATTAATGCATTTTTCTTATTTATTTTTTTCGAATCATCCTTTCTATTACTTTCTTCTGGAGCTTGATTATCTGCTTAATCATATATAAAATCAGTATTAACACTATTTTCAATATATCTTTACTCTATGAATGATTGCAAAGAATTGAGAAGTAAACAACCTTAAAAATCGTATATCGTAAAAAAACATTATACTTGTGTATAGAGGCTCGTTCTAAGAAATGATGGTGTTGTGTATATAAGGACAGGACTGGGCAGCCCCTCATACGGCTTTACGCTGTAAACTAAAAATATACGACAGGAAGTTTATTTTTTGATATAAACTCATCATAAAGCGTTTTTCTGATATATTGACACTAATGCATCTAGACGCTAAGTTAAATAAATTGTTATAGTACAGCTCCGACCAGCCAACCATCACCACCACATCACTGCCAATATCTCCTGGGACTGGTTTCTAAACTTACAGCCGTCAACAGCCAACAGGTCCAAGTTGTTGTCCTGTCAACCTGAAAGGGTTTGTGATTGTGTATCGTCATCAGTATATAATCGAGAAG
>JARFXV010001045.1:0-117234 GCA_031761425.1 Cosmopolites sordidus | reverse complement strand
CCGTTCAAGCCGTCACGATTTGTGACGGACTGGAGAGTCTTCTAAGACACACTTCGCTCCACTAATCCAATCTCCCGGATTGCTAACCAGGAGCAGCTCGATCTTGCTGTTGACAAACTGATAGAAGATATCCAAAAGGCTCTCAGCCTTGCCACGAAGCCTCGACCGTCAGAACAGCCGGGCGAACTCCGGGCGAAAAATCGTCTGGTAAAGAGAGCCAGGTCTCTTCTCCACCCAAAGGATAGACGTCGGGCAAATTGGGCGGTCAGAGAAGCCAAAAGGGAGATGTTGGCGTAGAGAAATGAAAAGTGGGACAACACGTCGAATATAAGGCAGATCTAGCACCTTACAAGATCATTGATGGGGAAGTTCCGCAAGTACCTTCCGCTATTGAAGTCGGATGATGGCCCTTATGCCGTCTCAGACACGGAGAAGGCCGAGCTACTGGCGGAGTCTTTTAGACTTCAAATGAGGAGTTCGAGGCTGTCCGACGCGCAGGATAGAGACTGGGCGTTCCGCAATGCTGTTAAAGCACGGATGACGAAAACGTCAGAGGTCTCTTTCCTGCGGGAACACCTCACATCTCCCAAGTCAGTTGTAAAATCTGAAGTTTTGTTCCCCGTAAAGCTCCTGGATGCGATGGCATCACAGTATGCTAGCTCCGAAAATTACAAAGTAAGCAAATCGCAGAAATCCCAAACATCGTAAACTCCATTCTGCGTTTACAATACTTTCCAAAGTCATGGAAGCACGCTTTCATAGCCGTGATTGCCAAGAAGCAAGTTGAGTATCCTGCTTCAGATTACAGGCCTATCAGCCTGCTTAACACTCTTTCCAAAATAGGCGAAAAAGTTATTTTATCTGCAATCAATAACTTTACCAACAGCAAGGGTATCATACCGAACGAGCAGTTTGAGATTAGGCAGGGACATTCGTCCCTGCAAACAGACTGCCAAATTAGCTGGCGAAATTCATCAGGCTTTCCGGTCAGACATGGCGCGTCTTTCTGGATCTTTCCAAAGCCTTTGATAAAGTATAGCACGAGGGACTTATTTATATGTTCCTCGATTTAGATTTTCCCCGGGAAACTTAACCGTAATTATAAACTCTTTCCTGAAAGGTAGATCATTTCAAGTAAAAATCAAGTCAACCCTCTTGACGAGCAAACCCATAGAGTCAGGAGTCCCGCAAGGTTCTCCCCTGTCTCCAGCCTTGTTTAACATCTACTTAGCCCAACTCCCTCACTACTATGACCGTCAGTGCTTCATTATTTGCGGATGACATTGCTTTCTTTTCAACGTCACGTTTCATATCAGTTATTCGTAACTGATTACAACGGTAGCTTGAAGCTGCTGTTGCCTGGCTTAAATTCTAGCGCCTGCAGGTTAATCCTAAAAAGAGCCAGGAGATTTTCTCCAGAAATCGCTTTCCAAGCGAAGCCAGTTTGTTAGTTGACAAAGTGCCAATCCCGTGGCTGCAAAAAGCCATATATCTAGGTATCCATTTCAACCGCTCTCTCCAATGGTCAAATCAAATCCAGCTCACAATCAGTAGGGGGTACGGAATCCTCAAACTTCTGTACCCCTTGATTTGTCGTTCGAGCAAACTATCTCCGATAGTTAAAGCTCAGTTTTATACAGTCATGATAAGATCCGTATATTTATATGGTTTACAGTTTATTTCCATTTTCTCTCGCTTACATCGTCTAATAGGCTTCAAATATTCCAGAACAAAATCCTGCGTAATGCACTAAACACACCAAACCCGCTAGTCCAGTCCATTCTGGACAACTTGCCCGGATTTCCTAGGTAAATCTAGCGAAATGCCCCAAAGTTGCTGCTCGGACTGCAAGCAAAAAGGAATCGAGTTTTCAGTTCTTGGTTTGCGTAAGATCGCTTCGACGACTTATAGTCCCTATCTCCAGCCGCTAGCCTGAAAGATCGTTTCCGATCGATCGGACCGCCAACGGGAAGACCCATCATATTTCCGATGGGGAAAAAGTTTAAAAAATTCTATTTTTTCTTTTTCTTTCTCAGTAACCTCAGAAGTTCGCCAGGACTTCAAATAAATTAGATTATTCTTCTTCCCTTGCTAAATCTCATGCCAACTTGCTAGGCAACCTTCCGGGTCAGATAGACCCCCCAAAATTTTGTGCCCCTCCGGGGAAAATCGACTAGAAACGGGTAAGAGCCGAGAGGGCTAACCGAAAAACCTGGCCACATAAGTGAAAGTCGAAGATAGGTACACCACGGTCGACCCCTTGAGTGTCTTAAAGCCCTCCATATACCACTGGATCCGCTACTAACCCAATTGAACCAGGTACTGTCCCCATTGGGAACCTATGGTATACAGGAATATATAGGTAAACAAGCACAAAATGTATCAGTTTTTGTGTTCAAAATATACCATATGGTGAGAATATTTTTAGTCGATTGGACTATGTATACTGTATTTTTAATTTTTTTAGTCCTGAACATATTAAGGTTGATTGAAACTGCATTAGGTTGAAATTGCCGCTGAGGCTAATTTGGTAACAACTAAAACCATTTTGGAAAAGTTTTGTGAATATTTGTGATGGAGGATATAAAAGTAAATAGGTAACCTCATATAATTCAAGAATTTAAATTATTGTAATGTATATCAACATATATATAATTATAAAATGTAATTTACATTTTCATTAAAAAATATATTCAACTACAATTACCAAACTGAAAGAAAACAGTTCTGTCCCTTAAGTTTTATTCCAGACTGTGTACATTTGGAATGAAACATATTCTGAAACAAATGTAATTAGAATGTTAATATTACAAGTAAAATATTTTACCTTAAGACGAAACCCTAAAACAACTTTCAGAATTATGTTTATGCCTATGTGGATAATTAAAATGTTGGTTATTTGTTCAGCCAAATAATATTTGTAATAACAAAAAATCATGGAGCCCAATAGTGTATCTAAAGTTAGGGTAAATTTTAGTTTAGAATGCTCTCCTTCGTATTTATTTAATGTATTATATATATAGTTTTAATATATTATAATATAATTATATATATTATATATATATATAATATAATATATTATAATTTAATATATTATAAATATAGTTTAATTAAAATGCATTAATAACATGGCGATAATTTTGGTTATCTGAATAATTACAAGAAAAAATGATCAAAATCATCTTCACATGTCTCTTTCTTGAAATTTATGGTGCCACTGCTTTCATGTCATCTTTGTTAAGTTATCCCTCTATGTTGGTGGCCTTTCTATGCTTCCTTTTCTAGATCTTCAATTAATTACACTCTTCGTCCATTATATCGTCTGTTATTGTTATATGTTCTGCCCAGCTCCACTTTTGTTTATTTGAGTCTTCAGTTTAATCTATTATTTCAGTTTGCACCCTAATCTCTTTTGTTGCCTTCCCCTAACACTATTCGCAGCATTTTTCTCTACAACGATGTTTGTGTTCTTTTTGCTTTTGTTATTATTTTCTGGGTAAAAGTACTTATCCTATTCAATAGTTGGTCACACAAGGACGGACATATATTATGTTTTGCGAAATTTTTTTTAGCATACTATGTGAGAAAGCTTTCCAAAAGCTACCCATTGTTGGAGAGATTTTTGTTCAAATTTCTTTATTTTGTTTTTTATTTTGCCGTATGTAAATTAATTATAGAATCAATATTTTGTGAGGTGAATATTTCTGTTTTGTTGCTGTTCATTTGTAGATATAAATTTTGAAAGTCTGAACTCAACGCAGTCCCTTTTTGTTTTTAGCGATCTGTACTATATCATCTAGATTGTTATCTAAATGCCAACTAGGTTTTTTGAAGAGAGCTTTCAGATAATATGTTGAACAATTTATGCCTCATTATATCCTCTTATCGAATTCCTCGCTCCCTGCCTTATTTATCAGTCTTTAAATTTTCATTTTAAATGTTAACCTCAAATATGGTACCTTGATAGGTGTCTTATATTAGTCATGCCTATTGTATATTTATTCGGCATGAGTATATATATTTTCTTTTCTTCGCGATTAATTATTATTCTGTTCATTATTTTCCATAATTCACAAAAGTTAGATAGTAATCTTATAGGTCTATAGTTAGACAACCTCCTAATATCACCTTTCCTGTACCTTATGATTACTGCAGCGCTATATGAATTATCCGGAACTTGTTCGCTGTACTAGAGTATCAATAACAGCTTCCTAATTTTAACATTTCTATAGTGATAAAACCATCTTCAAAGACTTTGTCATTCCTTATCTACCTCTCTAGTAACACTTTTCAGTAACTTTGGGTAAAATCTGTAATTATTTTTTATTGAAAGTTTATTTGAAAGATTATTTGTCATCAGTTAAGTTGATATATTTAGCTTAGCATGCTATTTGAACATACATTTCTGATAACTATAGACCCTACAAAACAATTCCTGTCCAAGTTCGATTTCACATCGATAAATATATATATATATATATATATATATATATATATATATATATATATATATATATATATATATATATATATATATATATATATACATGTACGAATTAATACTTACAACAGAAATATAGTTAATCACCAACCCCGTTGATGAAAAGTGAAACATTGCTTCAAGAAAGACAAGAAATGTGGAAATTAAAGGAAATCAGTAAAATAAGTTCATTCCATATAGTAATATGGGATATTTTGTTTAATATTTGATTATTTAATTATAATTATTTCAATATGATTATTTTAATGTATTATTTACTTATGATTCATGATTTAGGTATTTTATTAAATAATACCTAGAAGTAAATTTTGTTAGTCAGGGAATGTTTACATGTTTAACAAAATATGCATAGAAAAATTGCTTAGTGTTTTATGCAATGTCTCGTTAATTTAAGAATGTTGCATTGTTACATTAACGTGGCTAGGTAGTTAACTTATCATTAGTGAGCCATGCTCTACTACGACGATAGAGTGAAAAGTCAAAATTTTTTCGAAATATCGTAGTCCGATCGCAAAGGCGATTACATTTCTATAAAGTAGCTTCCTTTCTGAATCACTCTATGAATTTCAAGCCCATATGACATTTAGTTTTCTTTTGAGAGTCTTAGAAAATAGATAAGTTGGAAGATAGATAACTAAGTGGAAAAAGCGAATGTCGTGTGTACATGAGTATTTAAGCATGAGAAAGATTTGGCTCACTTCAGACCAAAAACGAAATTGAGTAACTCCTTTACAGAGGTGTTTAAATATGTATAAGCGCAATCCGAAGGAAAATCATTGGCCCGAAAGACAATGACCACTGTTTTCTGGCATGTATTACCTTCATTAATTAGCCATTTCAGAAGCAAGACTGCAACATTAATTCGCTACGAATCAGTGCCACATACATTCTATTCTCCGTACTTGGGCTCCACTAATTTCTTTCTTTCTCTAACAAAGATATGGCTGGCTGTAAGGATTAATTCGAATAAAATGAAGAGGTTGTTGAGGTACTGTAGAACTATTTTCCAGAGTGCAACAGGTTGTACTTTTTAAAGGGAGTAAAGGAGTTGCAAAATTGTTATGCGAAATGTATCCATCTAAAAAGAGTATAATGTACATTGAAAAGTGAATCGATTTTTTCCATCAAAAATAATATTTCATTTATAAAGTACCTGATTGATCATTCTGCCTTCATATATCTAACTTAAATTAAATATTTTCATCCTACTGTCATGATTTAAATATAAAGAAATTCGCAATGAACAACATCTACTGTAGTTCAGAATGCAAACATTACGTCCTGATTATATTATAGTGGTACTTTATATTGTAGTAAATATAGTGATAAGTATCCTACCTAAAATAGATGTTTGATATTTGCAATAAATGAACAGAAAAATGTGCACATGTTTGGTAGTGTAAAATTTACTGCGTAGGCTACATCATTAGTTGATTCATTTCAAGCAGAAGATTAAAAATAAACGCAAAATATTAAATATAAAATTATAATTACAAAAAATTAATTCTGGTTCTGCAAGAAAGTACCACATACAATATAGCCACATTCAAATATAGCAGGGCTATGCTTATTTTTTTAAATAAACGATTTAAAACTTATATATACTTCTTAGTTCGTTTATTTAAAATAGTTTTCCATCAAATATCGGCTACCTAAGTTAAACATATTTCATTTGTTTTTTTTTTGGAAACGAAAACATTTTAATGTATTTAAAGATATTGCCTAATAGTTTGAAATTCAAAACTTTTTATGGTATATATTTCAGTTCGCCACTAAACTTTTTAACTAACAATTAACAAATAAGAAACATTTCTTATAATATAATATATCACTGAGTATACTAAAAAGGTATATTTATCTCTTTTCGTGGAAGAAAAACAAAAATAGATTCCAAGAAGGAGGAAGATCATTATTTTGAAGCTAGTTACCATATGCATATTTTGTTTCATTAATAGCAAGAATTTTAAAATTTTCTCCCAGAGGCTTCGGAAAACTTTCGGAAAACTGCAAAGTGAACGCTTTTCAGGAAAATTCAAATGTTTAGTTAAATATCCAGTTTCATGCGAAGAATTTTCCAAAGTCTAAATGTGTTAGTTTTTTGCTTTCATTGGATAAAAATAGTTTTTAATTTCGTAAAAGTTTCAATAAGCTCGCCAATTTATTTCAGAACAATAAGAGTTTTATATTACATGAGCTAACTATTAATGATGTAAAATTGTTTTTCCTTAAAATATTATATTTCCGAAATAAGGTTTTTTATACCACGGTATTCATTTATAAAGCGTTTCTTATTAAACAGATTATTTTTATACATTATATTATAGTTTATTAAAAATATACTTAGAAACTTTGGTCTAAAACTTGAGTCGATGAGTTCAAGAAAAGTGTTTTGATTTGTAGTGGTAAATCTATTGGAGTTTAATGTATTGAAAGACACGAATTATTATTGACTTCAAGACTGTTTACGGAACCTCACAAAGAAATGTCCTTATTTAATTCTATTAGACTTTGATATACCAAAATATCTAGTTAAATTGATTCAAGTTATAAGGTTCTCTCTCAATCATTCTCATTACAAGCAGACTGCTCACTAATCTTATTATCCTTGCTAATAATTTCGAGAGTATACAAACATTTGTATATCTAGAATGTTAAATTAGCAATACAAGTGGCATGCGATTTTCTTTTTATTTCGACTATTAGTGAACGAATGAGTGTCTATAAATGACATATTGGAATATCACTCCAACGAATCTACTTTCGTAAAATTCAACCTTAATATAAATCTAATTTTAAACTAAACCAAGATTTTTTATTGATATGAGTTGAGTTTACATCTTAAATTGTAAACATATCTCGATCCTGAAGTTACGTTGTATAACAGCAAATATTTCTGCCAACGAATTTTATTGATGCGAGTACATTTATCTGGTTGGTTAATACACTACAGGGCATTGAGACTCTTTGATGTACTTAACAACGAACTGGTGAATATCGAACTCTGTTATATCCTCGTACAAGCATCGACTTTGCTCATCATGCTAGATATATATCAAAGGTTAGAAAAACCAGAGAGTTATATGTAGATAGAGCTGTAGCAGACTCGGTAAACGATGGATGGGCAACAATAAAATCTGTAAGAGAGAGAATAATAGACAACTTGGGCCCAAAATAAACAGAAAGTAAAAGAATCGAATGATACAAAGATGAATGCATAAAAGCGGTGGAGAATAGAAACTCTGATTCGAACTTTGACTGAAATGCACACAAAGACCCACTAGAGCAAAAACAAAAGGATAAGAGATATGAGAAGAGACGCCAAATATGTATGCAAGTATATATATATATATATATATATATATATATATATATATATATATATATATATATATATATATATATATATATATATATATATATATTTCATATATATAATATCAGAATTTATCTGAATTACTGTAGATTTATATGCCATCTTCTAATTAATACTAATATTTTTAATAGTTTCATTGTCATAAAACTGGTTTTATTAATATTTTTCTCTATGTTGGTTTGTATGGTTGAATCTATTTTTAATTTTTATTTTAATTTGATATCTTAAATGCAATATTCAATAATGCACATAGAAGATAAATAACTAAAACTATTTATTCATATTGTTAAATAATCGGAATCACTCGGTCTTTTCGAAATCAGCAGTTGTGTCTGTTCGTTATAACATTACTTTTTATATAAGATAAAATTAAAAAATGAATTGATTCCTAATGACATTTTTCAAGGAAACAACATAGAATCATGAACCGCTTAATAATTGACAATGCATTTATAAGATAATCATTTGAATCTACTACCTTATAACATAAAAAAGTAACCTTTATAATATTCTAAAACCTATAGGATGATTTTTTTAGCATGGCCCAACTTTAAATTCAAATAAAACAACAACCAGATTAGATGTCTTGAAACTATTTATTTTATGTGAAAACCCATTCAAAGGCATTAATGTTTGAAAACAATTTCGAGCAAATGTCCACCGCAGCTACTTCTGACAAAGCGCAATCTGTCAAACCAATTTCCGAACACATTTCCAAGCAAGTGGGGTCTTATATCCGAAATTCTCCGGGTTACGTTGGCTTTCAAGGCGTCTATAGTTACAATGACATAGACCAAATATCCAACATAACTCCAAAGAAAATAATCTAAAGATGTTAGTTAAATCACATGACTTTAGTGGATAATTAAGATCCGTTCCACGAAAAAAAATTCCAGCCGATTTGTTTCCTCAATAAATCGATTTTTGCGTTGGCTGTATGACATCTAGAGCTGTAATGTTGGAACTCCATTTCCTTCAGATCAATACCATTCAAATTCGGAATTAAATAATCCATGTAGTCGAATAACAAAGCCCAACTTCCTGCGAATGGTGATGAATTGAGAAAATTGGATCTCCATCAACACTGCCAACATTAGCGCCGATATTTCCTTCGGAACGCACATTTTGTTGTCTTGTTTTTGTTTTAATATCGACCACCGTGGAATGCGTGGACGATTATAAGGCCGATTATGTTGCACCATAAAAAACTATTTCGTTTAGCGGGCATAACTCTTCAGTTACCATCACCATCATGGTCATCTTCATCTCGGCCTGATGACTTCAAGTCTTCGTACATTCCTTATTGTCCGTCGTTTTTTTCATTAAATTAATGGTCTCATTGGAGCTTTTGGCTGTTTTTCTTTTGCTGGTGTTATTGAAGTAGCCGGTTCAATCACATTGTCCATGATTTCTTCATACTGATCTGTTACTACCATGTCCGCCTATTGCAACATAGCAAAAAGTTTCGGCAAAGCAATCTCAAAATCGTTACCTTTCTGAGGCAGCTTTCCAGAATGCACTTTGTGTATCTTCGACCTTATCATTCTCATCCATTCTCTTCGACAATTTATCCTAACCTTTGCCCGTACGATTCTATGGTCACTTCCAAAATTTAAACGATTAAAGACCGTACAATAGTAAAATATTGTTTTACCGTTTAACATGATCAGTCTCACTTGTAAGTCCAGCTGGACTCTTCCATGTCCATTTTCTACAGATTATTTCCTTATAAAACGAATTCATAACATAAAGTTCTTGTCCTTCGGCAAAATCAACCAATCTGTCGCTATTATTGCCCCGTTCAACACTTCTATATGGGCCAGTTGCATTTTCACCAGTTCTTTCTTTTCCAATTCTAGTATTAAAATCACCCATCCGGATTTTGTACTTGCCTCTCATTGTCTAGAAGCAAGGTTATATTAATATAAAACTCCCCAATTTCCTCATCCCCATAGCTTATAGTTAGTGCATAAGCCTGAACGATTTGAAGCTTAAACTTTTTATTCAGTTGAATAATGAGTTGAATAATAACGCTAGTTCATTCTCTGTACCCCGAGTGTAGAGTACCTGACCCGTTGAATCCAGTTTGGTTAGCTCTTCATCCTTTATTCGTGGTTAACATCGTCTTATGACAATGTATGTTTCAAATTCGATCAACCATTCGTGAAGTCGATCCGTTTTCCTTATCCGAATATAAAAAGTTGTAATATCCAAAGTCCAATCTAACACAGCGATTATTAGCATCCTGATGTCGTAAGTAGCTGGCTTTTGTCCTCCGGGGAATGAGGGTAGTATTTGAAATTATAAAGCCGGGTTCAAAGTTTGGACGGTAATCTGCTACGCAGGTCCAGTGAGGGTTGGTATATTTTGGATCATATTAGTCTGAGGTCTCTACTGTGTGTATATATCGGCATCAGGATGCTAATAATCGCTGTGTTAGATTGGACTTTGGATATTACAACTTTTTATATTCGGATAAGGAAAACGGATCGACTTCACGAATGGTTGATCGAATTTGAAACATACATTGTCATAAGACGATGTTAACCACGAATAAAGGATGAAGAGCTAACCAAACTGGATTCAACGGGTCAGGTACTCTACACTCGGGGTACAGAGAATGAACTAGCCTTATTATTCAACTCATTATTCAACTGAATAAAAAGTTTAAGCTTCAAATCGTTCAGGCTTATGCACTAACTATAAGCTATGGGGATGAGGAAATTGGGGAGTTTTATATTGATATAACCTTGCTTCTAGACAATGAGAGGCAAGTACAAAATCCGGATGGGTGATTTTAATACTAGAATTGGAAAAGAAAGAACTGGTGAAAATGCAACTGGCCCATATAGAAGTGTTGAACGGGGCAATAATAGCGACAGATTGGTTGATTTTGCCGAAGGACAAGAACTTTATGTTATGAATTCGTTTTATAAGGAAATAATCTCTAGAAAATGGACATGGAAGAGTCCAGCTGGACTTACAAGTGAGACTGATCATGTTAAACGGTAAAACAATATTTTGCTATTGTACAGTCTTTAATCGTTTAAATTTTGGAAGTGACCATAGAATGGTACGGGCAAAGGTTAGGATAAATTGTCGAAGAGAATGGATGAGAATGATAAGGTCGAAGATACACAAAGTGCATTCTGGAAAGCTGCCGCAGAAAGGTAACGATTTTGAGATTGCTTTGCCGAAACTTTTTGCTATGTTGCAATAGGCGGACATGGTAGTAACAGATCAATATGAAGAAATCATGGACAATGTGATTGAACCGGCTACTTCAATAACACCAGCAAAAGAAAAACAGCCAAAAGCTCCAATGAGACCATTAATTTAATGAAAAAAACGACGGACAATAAGGAATGTACGAAGACTTGAAGTCATCAGGCCGAGATGAAGATGACCATGATGGTGATGGCAACTGAAGAGTTATGCCCGCTAAACGAAATAGTTTTTTTTGGTGCAACATAATCGGCCTTATAATCGTCCACGCATTCCACGGTGGTCGATATTAAAACAAAAACAAGACAACAAAATGTGCGTTCCGAAGGAAATATCGGCGCTAATGTTGGCAGTGTTGATGGAGATCCAATTTTCTCAATTCATCATCATTTGCAGGAAGTTGGGGTATGTTATTCGACTACATGGATTATTTAATTCCGAATTTGAATGGTATTGATCTGAAGGAAATGGAGTTCCAACATTACAGCTCTAGATGTCATACAGCCAACGCAAAAATCGATTTATTGAGGAAACAAATCGGCGGGAATTTTTTTTCGTGGAACGGATCTTAATTATCCACTAAAGTCATGTGATTTAACTAACATCTTTAGATTATTTTCTTTGGAGTTATGTTGGATATTTGGTCTATGTCGTTGTAACTATAGACGCCTTGAAAGCCAACGTAACCCGGAGAATTTCGGATATAAGACCCCAGTTGCTTGGAAATGTGGTCGGAAATTGGTTTGACAGATTGCGCTTTGTCAGAAGTAGCTGCGGTGGACATTTGCTCGAAATTGTTTTCAAACATTAATGCCATTGAATGGGTTTTCACATAAAATAAATAGTTTCAAGACATCTAATCTGGTTGTTATTTTATTTGAATTTAAACTTCGGCCACGCTAAAAAATCATCCTATAGGTTTTAGAATATTATAAAGGTTACTTTTTATGTTATAAGGTAGTAGATTCAAATGATTATCTTATAAATGCATTGTCAATTATTAAGCGGTTCATGATTCTATGTTGTTTCCTTGAAAAATGTCGTTAGGAATCAATTCATTTTTTAATTTTATTATTATTATTATTATTCACGTATGGGCCCTGGTGGACCACGCGAAGTACAATTAGAGGCGTTTGTTGTTGTTAACCTTCCTTTGAGCCCATACTAATTTCATTCTTTCGCTATGAGCTTTTTTCCTTTCGTCAGACCAAGTTGTTCCAGTCTTCCTACATTTTTCTCTCTGGCCAACCTTCCAAACGTTAACCTTGTGTCTGAAACAGCCTCTATCCTGAATTTCACTTTGTGTAATATTTGCTGATCTTAGGTCCTCTTTAATTGCAGCAATCCATTTAATTATTTCTACTTTAGCTCTACTCCTATTTTCATAAAATTCGACTATTTGTCTAGTTAGCCTATCCGGATTCATCCGTTTAATGTGTCCGTAAAACTTAAGTCTTCTTTTTCTCATATCGCTATGTATATCTGTGTATTGTTTGATTTCTTGGTTTTCTCGAAGTCGGTATGTTGTGCTATTTATTTGTTTGGGGCCTAGGATTTTTCTTATGATTTTTCTTTCCTTCTTTTCAATGCCCTCGATGTCCCTCTTTCTATTCAAAATGAGCGTTTCTGCAGTATATAGACATTCTGGCTTTATAACCGTGTTGTAATGTCTCAGTTTTGTGTTTTTAGATAGGCATTTTTTGTTGTAAATATTTTGTGTAAGTCTCAATGCCGTTTCCATTTTTTTGACATCTACCCTTATTGGCCGCTTTTTCCAACCCATTTTCCATGATTATTTCACCCAAATATTTGAATTGAGAGACCCGTCTGATGTTACCATATTTCGTTTTTAGAAATGGTGTTCTTAGTCTGTTGCAGGTCATGTATTCTGTCTTTTCAAAGGAAATTTGGAGTCCTACATTTTCTGCTGTTTCTTTTAGGATTTCAATCTGTTTCTGTGCCGTTAATACATCTTGAGCTAAAATTGCTAGATCATCAGCAAATGCCAGACAATCAATTTTGATGTTGGTTCTCCCCAGTTTAATGGGCTGGTCAATATTCAGTGCTGACTTTTTTTCACGCCACTCCTGTATTACTTTTTCTAGAACACAGTTAAATAAGAGTGGCGAGAGTCCATCCCCTTGTCTCACACCAGTTTTAATTTCGAAGGGCTCTGAGATGTCACTCATGAATTTAACTTTTGACCTCGTGTTAGTTAACGTTGCTTTAATAATTGCCAGCGGTTTTCAGATCTAGTCCTTGTTCTTTCAAGATTCGGAATAAAGATTCGCGGTCAATATTTTTAATTTTATCGTATGTAAAATGTAATGTTATAACGAACAGACACAACTGCTGATTTCGAAAAGACCGAGTGATTCCGATTATTTAACAATATCAATAAACAGTATTAGTTATTTATCTTGTATGTGCATTATTGAATATTGCATTTAAGATATCAAGTTAAAATAAAAATTAAAAATAGATTCAACCATACGAACCAACATAGAGAAAAATATTAATAAAACCAGTCTTATGACAATGAAACTATTAAAAATATTAGTATTAATTAGAAGATGGCATATAAATCTACAGTAATTCAGATAAATTGGAATTTAAAGAAGATTAGTATCAACAGTACTATTACCGTAATATTGGATGTAGTTACTAAAGATAATAGTTTTAAAGGAACAATAAGCGTCAAATATACCCAAAAAAATGACAATTCTAAATCCTTCTTCTTCTTCGATCTCCTGCTGTCCATCGTTGGATAGGTTTGTTCTTTGTTCTTCCACCTGACCTTCTCATAGATTCCATAGTGTCACTTTTTTCCTGCCATTCGTTTTAGGTTATCCATCCATCTTAGTGGTGGTGTCTGTATGCTTTTTACTCCCCTTTTCGATATCTGCTAAATTATATCTCCGCTCCGTCCATATATAATATGTTCTTCCGACCCAGCTCCACTTATATTTCCTTGTATTGAATTATGTTTTTTATTCAGTTTATTGCCTGATCGATGTTCCTATCCTTTTTCCCCAGATTTTTTCTCAACTTTTTTTTTGTGGATGCTTATTTGTCTTATTTTTGTTATATTTTTCTGAGTAAAAATGACTGTTTTCACTTTGTAATTGATTACCTGGAAAACGCACATATTACATATTTTTACACTTTGATGTTTAGTGATTTTTTTAAAATAATGATGAAGCAGCTTTCCAACAACCTAATTAAATCATACCAATTTCAGTCTTCGAGAGGTTTGTGTTTCTTGATATTCATAATTTTGGTTTATATTATGCCCAAATAAAATTAATGAATCTATTGCTCCTATTTTTGCATAGTTTCTTGTTATGGGATACAAATTTTTTATTATGAGAATTTTTGTATTGATCCTATTAATTTTTAAGCCCACCCTACAATTCTTTTTATGTTTGAGCGGTCAGCATTATATCATCCTCATATTTCAGGTGGTTTACCTATTTGCATGTAAATTTTTTAAGAGGGTTTCTAGTACAATTTAAAATAATGTAGGTGATAAAAGTCCACTGTTCGAATTTCTTTCTCAATGAAAAATTCATCAGTCTCAGAGAAGAAACTTTGAGACCTTTTAAGAGAAAAAGATTAAAAAACTATGGGTTAAAGAAAACGGAAAGCGTACCGAGAATGATACATTTGAGATTGATTTGTAAAACACTCTGAAATTTTTTACAAATGACATGGGTAAACAAAATAACATGGTAACATATCCACCAATATTTAATTAATACTAATATCCCGCAAGACTTAATTTTTTATTATATTATAAAAAAAAATAAGTACTATATTTAGACAAAAATAGTGTGATTAAATCCTCCTGAAAATTTGTATTGAAAATATAAATACCATTCCGAATTAAGAAGTGAAATTCCATTACGCCCATAGTAGTATTAATTTGCGAGAGTAGAATTGTCATAATATAACTCTTTAGAGGGTTGATTTAAATGAATAAAATATTAGTTTAAAAAACTATTTATGAGAGTTCGAATCTTTCTATTCTGTATTTTTATGTACCTGTACAAAATCTAGATAATGTAGAATCCAACAATTCTTCATTTAAATATTTTTACCTAATATCTTTATTTATTCCTCTGTAGAGCAAGTTATATTTCCTGATAATATAAAGAAATCATAAGATTTTTAAAATATTTTCAAAATGATTAATGTAATCAACCGATTTATTTATTATATTTATATATCTTTTATTAGCTAAAAAACTTATATTTTTATTTTTTTCATGATCTATGTACAAACGATTCTTCACATCATTTTAAAGAAAACTGTTCTTTACAAGCGTCAAAAACCTAAAGGTTTGCGAGAACAAAAATTGTAAAGTTTCCTATACATAATCTATAAATAATGACCCATCGAAAAGCTATGACAAAAATTGACATTTTAAGCAAATATGTTTAAAAGCATATTTGGCAAATATTAATTAGGTATAACTTAACGAATACACTACAAATAAACTAATGAAACAATTTTTACAAATTAAGGGTCACATCATATATCAGCCAATATCAAAGCGGCGACGTCGCAAATAATGTTATTTTAAAATAGTAACAAACATTACTTCAATGTAGGTCATTGCATGTATTTAACTTCTATTTAAAACCAAGAATGTCCTCTGTATGCAAATATCACGATATGTTTCTTATTTACGGAGGAGCTCTCCAAAACTCAGAAGAGATTAGACGCATTTGCGAGCCCAAATACCCAGATGTCCAAGTTCACAACTAGGACAACAATATCCAAGTTCCTCAAACACTCTAGGAGACGCGCAGTGTGAAATTTCAAGAAGATGAGCGGCAGCGAAAAATTGGTGCTGAAGTCGAAAAACAAATTTAACATCTTGTTGAAGAGGATTCTACCAGAAGTACTCAGAGTGTTGCGCGACAAGTTAAAATTTCCCTTTGGATTGCACATAGAATACTAAGAGAGCAATTGTTCTACTATTACGATGTAAAAAGAGTAGAAGGATACTTACCCGCTGATTTTTTACACATGTAAAAATATTGTGAATGATTTAGAATCTTTCACCAGAAACGGAATGGCGGAGATGAAGAATTAATAAAATAAAACAATTGATCATCCAAAGATGACGTGAATTGTTTAAAACATGTTATGGTGGGAAAAATTTGTGCTAATAATTTCAACTTTGACATTAAACGATAATAATGTTTAAATTTTCCTTTTTGTAATAAAATAAACCATATTTATACTGAAACATATCGAATAAATGGCTGTATAGATATTAATTGCCTATATAATATTAAATTTTATTTTCAAATAATACCAAAGGCCATTGTAATATTATACAAAGGACAATGCAACAAAAACTGCATTCCGATACATCGAAATAAACAAGACGGAAATAGAGGTTGCCAATGTTAATAAAATAAAAGCGATTTTCTGACCTGTTTTCCGCTGAAATGGTTGTATTTTGGATATATGTTTTAAGGAAACTTTTTGTTCAAAAAACTGTAACAAATCGTTTAAATTTACGAAAGTGCTTTTCCTTATACGCTGTATAAAGGATACCTTTAATTTCATTTAATAATAAATTTATACCTAATTTATTTTTTTACCGATATATTTAATACATTTAAATTATTGAAAAAAATCTTTATTTTTATTTCAAATATTAGACGTATTATTTATAATAATAATATTATCTATATATTATACTACCTGTATTGATGTATGATATATAGCGATGACGTTGAATTTCACTTAAATACCACTCCATATATAAAATTAAAACATTTAAAGAAATATTTCTATATTGCTAGATTAATTGTAAAATTGAACTGTACATCAATTATTCGAAACAGAACACTTAGGCTTATGATATAGAGAAATTAACATCAAACCGTACCATAGATGATGACTGACGCAGCCACGCCCCTCTATATAAAAACTAATTCAAATGCCAATGCAAATTCTAACAAGCAGTCAACCGCACACATATCCGAAACCCATACGCAATTATTCTAACATTATCAATCCATAAATCAACTAGAGCTTTTCAGTATGTTACGTGTATTCGAATTAAAAGAAGAGACCGCCATTTGAATATTTCGTTCGTACACATAACCACCGAATCGATTGCTTTCGCCATTAGCGACCGCGTTCGCATGCGAAATTTGTTAAAATGGCCGAACATATGTGATTAATTAATCAATTTTATATTCATTTTTAACATTTGAAATCGATGTCAATACTATAGGGTAAGAGAAAACGGTCAGACGGTTTTGAAAACTAAAAATATTTAAAAATTAGGGCAGATATCTTCGGAGATTTAAAATAATCAGCATTCATATGCAAACGGGTCAAAATAGATTTCCACAAGACCAAAGTAATCGCACCTATATATTCCTACAAACCCTGCATAATTCGTGAAGCAATTGAGATCGAGTGCTTAAACAAGCAGGACGACGGTCTTAGAGTTCCAAATATATAAAAACCTCTTATTTCCGAATTGCCCATCCGAAATCCTTCCAGTCAAACGTCCACCTCCCAACTCACCCGCACCCCTCAACCGAGTGCTCCACCCACAACCTTACCTATTAATGCAGTGGTCGCGCCGACAACGTTTTTTTCTAGTTGTGAAATCTGCCTACCCTGGGTAGTAGGCAGACTGAGGCCTTAGAGTAAATTAACTAAATTATCTTGATAATGCCTTCAAAGTGGAAGCCGAAACGTCGAGACTTTACAAATTTAAAACGCTGTTCTACCCGAGATCCGACCGAATATTACCGACCGCAGAAGCCTTTCCGAACAAACTTTGAACATATTCCTTTGGAAAGTGCACCAACATTCATACTCTACATTAGTTAATCTAAAAGATAATTTCTTGTAAAGATTGTACGCCTATTTAAAGCATACTCCTTTTACAGTACAAATGTTTGATTTCTAAGTCTACCAATTAGTTATTTTGTCACATATTTTGGAAGCCAAATTGTTTTCAGCTTAATAACAGGTTTTACGAACAACAAGAAGGTACGGCAATGGCAATCCTCTGTTACCGTTCTTAGCCAACTTATTTATGAGTAAATTTGAAACCGAGGCGAAGGATGAATTTGAAGTAATTTTCTATTCAAAAAGATGATTTTATTAGAACTTAAATAGTAATTTCCAAAACACAGTATTTATGCATGAACTCGAAAACAACGATAGATTACCATTATTGGATGTTTTAGTCATTAGAAACAATAAAAATAGGTTAAATGTTTGATATTTTTAGAAAAAAACACTTGCTTTTAGAAAAAAACACAAAAAATAATTGCTTCCAAAATAAGATGGCCAGTTTAAATTTTTAAAAATAGATTAATTAATATTCCTTTAAACAGATAAGATAATTATAACAAAGAATTAAAATTTATTAGAGAACTATCTAACGTGAACGATTATAATAAGAATATTGTAGATAAATGAATTAGAAAACATAAGTTTAGAAAACTATTGAAACAATCTTTGACTTTTTAAATTGATCAGAATAAAAATAAATTTATGGTAACATCGTTTGATATCCAATTAACACGAGGGCTAGACAAGATTTTGAAAAAGTGGACATTAAGATTGTGTACAAACCATATAACAAATTAAGAGAAGATCTGGGTTATCCAGGGTTATCCTAAGGATAAAGTAAATCAACATGAAAATCCGAAATCAGTTGTCAAGATTAAGATCGAAGGTATATATAGCACACTAAAAGATCCATATTAACGACATATAAAGAACACATTGGCCATATTAGATATGGGAGAAATGAAAAATCTTGTGTTGCCCAACATGCAATCGAACAAGACCACAATATAGATATTAGTAATTTAAGACTGGCTAACAGTCAAGATAACAGTCAGTAACAGACAGATAACAATAGGGCTGTGGATACGTATGAAAGCATTTAAATAGAAAAATGTAAGAAAATCATGAACCGGTATAAGAGACCTATTCCGTTTAGTCAACTTTTTCAATTATTAATGTAACGCTCAGTAAACTTCTTATTAGGTACGCTTTATTAGGTACAGTTATCATATAAATAGAACATAATTTAGTTTTAGAATTAGATTTAACCATCTCCTGATGATGCTAACATGGTTAGCGAAACGTGCGTCGAGAAGTTTAAACAAGTGATTTGGTGTTAAGTGGTAAATTTCTTCGAGTTTAGTGTTTCACACCGAAGGTTCCAATAGAAGAATTGATATATGTTAGTATATTAAAATTAACTAATACAGTTTCTTTTGAAATGTATTTTGTTTTATGCTGAACTAACTTGGTGCAAATAGCACAACTGCCACGGAACAGCAATATTATCTTATGACAGATTTGAAACATTCTTTACTTTTGATTACATGGAAAACATTTTTAAAAATCAATTTAAAAAAGCTGGCGAATAAAAAAAAGGGCAACCCCCAATACATATTTATATCTCAATCATACTGCAAATATATTCACTGTATAGCATATATTATATACAAAAAATGGCAAACTTTTTGTTGTTTAGATTTTATAATTTAGATTCTGTATGCGATTAAAAACTATGGCAAAGTAAAAGGTTGTTGAAATCTTATTTTTGTTATGTTATTATGCATTTTTTATATTTGTTGTTTTGTTAAAAGCTCTAAAATGTATTAAGTTCGTACACCAATCAGGCCGTTTCATTGCTATACAAGCAGCATGATTTTGTTTCTATCGTTATGAGAGCATGGGAAGTTAGCGATTGTTAAGGATTAAAGTTATGTATGAATATGACGTTTTTGGTTATCCTAAAAGTATCCAAAGACATAACGGACGACATTTTAGACTTATTTCTGAACGAAATTGATATTAAATTATCCATCTAGGGCGTGATGCTTTTATTACAGGCACAGGTAGGTTATTTCGTTGATAAATGATATCTCTTGGAGTCCTTATTGGGTGTTTTTCCTTATACCGCAACGAGCTGGAATTAAATGAGACATGGCATGGAACTCTATTTGCTTTAGTGATAATACTCGATCTTGTTTAGATAGCCATTCTGGACTTCTAACATTCTCGTTATAAAGATATGTATATAGGTGTCATTTCCAGGAATTATGATATGAGGGGCTGTATTCTTGGGAAACAGGCTACTACTAATAACTATCAGAGAAAGCTTCTTCTCTCTTCTTTTTCTCTTAAGGCTTCACATACCCATATTAGACATCGTAGTGAAATATATCCACAATATGCCGGAAAATTAGCGGATTTTTCTAAATTAAGAAAAAAAGTTCTACTGCCATCTATTGAAGCGATATATAATTTCAAAGCTGTATATCTCCTCTATAACACGAGATCACCGTCGTTAAAATCGATCAACGTATTTTCAAGCTATAGGGTTTAAAGTGACGGTATCTTTGGTCATACAATGGAACAAAGAACTAATATACATTTGTTTCAAGCTCGGTAAAACTGTTACAGAAACATTTGAATTGATGATTAAAGTTTATAGTGATTACTTCTGGGTATATGTGTGTTCGAGTGCTATAAGCGATTCCAGAACGGTCGTGATATTTTGGTCTACCCAAAACCAGTTTGGTCAAAAAAACAAAAATACCTACGATGCAAATTCGAGTGTGAGATAGATAGCGAAGGAATTATGTACGACCAAATACAGGATTCACGAAATTTTGACAACGATTTAAAAAATGGAAAATCTGTACTCGATTTGTTCCTTACGCCTTAAATGAGGATCAAGGAATTGTTCGCGTTGAACGTTGCAAGGACCTTACTAAAACAGTGAGATGGAACTGCATATTCCTGAAATCAATTGTAACAGGTGATGAGACTTGTTACTTCAAGTACCATCCTCATACAAAGCGCAAAAGTGCTATCTGGAAGTCGCCAGGCTCTCCAAAATCGAAACAATTGCATTTCCAAAAGTCGCGAGAGAAGATTATGTTGATTTGTTTTACGAGTCTAAAGGTGTTATACTTCGGAATTTCTTTCCACAGGGTCAAACTGTCACTGGTGAATATTATCTGGGTGTTATGGAGCGTTTATAGAAGGAAATCGTTAAAGAGAGGACCGAATATCGAGCACCGGGAAGTTGGTTTTTGTTGCGCGATAATATACCATCTCATAGAACCGTCACTATTCAGAAATTTTTGACCAAAAACAAGTATGTATTCTTCAACATCCTCCGTATTCGCCTGATTAATCTACGTGTGATATTTTCGTGTTCGCGAAATTCAAACTGGCCATGAAAGAAATATTTTTTGACAATGTTCAGTGTTACAAAAATCCAAGAAAAACGACACAGAAAAACCTGTGCTAGTATCGGTTGAACACGCCCTGCGATGTATTGATGCAAAAGGGATGCATATTGAATACAAATAAATAATTTGGGCAAAATAACTTATTATTTTTTGTTTAATTTTAGAAGTTCCTATATTTTTCCGATATACTGTCTATATACAAACTACAAACATATATATCATTCAGATTCGAAATTAAATAATCCAAGTAGTCGAATAAGAAATCACACAGCTTCTTTCGAACGGCGACGAATTGTTAAATTTAGGTCTTCGTCACCACTGCCAGTAACAGCGGCGATATTTCCTTCGGAATGCACATATTTTTGTCTTGTTTTTGTTTAAATATCGAGCAGCGTGAAATGCGTTCGGAATTTGTAGATCATGCTTTCTATTTGTAGAAGTGCTTTATAAGTTTGGGGCATAGACCACTCATTTTGATAATATATTTCATGATGATTTGCCAGACTACTAGGACACAGATTTACAGACTTGTGCGCATACTCATAGTTCATTTGACAGCGACCTCTATCGTCCAAAAATCACCCTTTGTACATGTACACCACAAGGAAGCCGCTAGTCTTTTCTGTTCAGCCACCACTATAAGGCCAAAAAAGTGTCTCCCAGAACCGGGACCAAACACAATAGCGTCAAACCTGGCTGATAACCGCCTTAAGGCTAGAATCCGGTTCAGGGAGACACTTGCTTCTGCATCGCATCTACAAACATTTTTGTAATACAATTGAAATATCACTACGTCACGAATGATGCTACTGACAGTAGCGGCTCGTGAGGGAGGGCGCTGAGCGCCGCCCCTCCAGCATTTATCACAGTAATCAATTTTTCAGGGCAAAACACCTAATTTTATTTCCGTTCAGCTTCTTTTCTTTAACTTATTTTTCTGGTTCACCTCCTGTATAGAGTTTCAATTGCACGAAAAGTAAGAGGGAGGAAGGAAGAAGCAAAAAAGATCTACAGCAGCACTATTTTGTTCTACGCCGTCCCACTTTAAAAACTTACGAGCTGCCACTGACTACTGAACAAGAGCGTACAGTAAGAATTAGAAATATAGTACGTTATAACATGAAGCAAACCAATATAAGTAATTAGACAATAAATCAAACTTTCTCTAGAAATGTGTTCCATTTCAAATAAAAAACAAATATGTGTATCAAAAAAAAAAAAAAATATTATAAATATATTTATTGGATTAATTATGTTGTTTTTATATCGACTATAGTGAAATCACATAATGAGAAATAAACAAACAAATTCCATTAACCAACCTTACCAATAAGTTTTAAAGCAATATATATATATATATATATATATATATATATATATATATATATATACATATATATATATATTTATATATATATATATATATATATATATATATATATATATATATATATATATATATATATATGTATTTATATATATATATATATATATATATATATATATATATATATATATATATATATATATATATATATATATATATATATATATATATATATCTAATTTTTTAAGAATTAATTTTACATCTGTTTTTATCTATAATTAAATGTATTGATCTTTATTCAAGTTTCAAAGGGTCAGTTAGACCAAAACCACACTGACCCGATGGGTAAAGTTACTCAGGTAATTTAAGATTGATATTTTGTAAACTAATCAGAAGATTCCAATTAATTTAACTTGTTTAACAGTTCCTTCCGTTAAACAAGACCACTTGGGAAGACGAATACTTCGACAAAGTTTCACCGAAAGTCACTCTCGTTGTTTATGCTATTTAATAAATATGACAATGACATAAGTAATAATAATAAAATATATTATTATAATAAATAAATAAATAAATCTATATAAACATTCTTTTCAAAGCAAACTTTTGGGTTTCTCAAGGATTCGCCTATTGTTCCTTGACAATACTTGAAAAACCCGAAAGACAAGGTCAGACTAGAAAATCAAGGTCAGACTAAAAATCACAAAACAACCATACGGAATAAGCAAACAACATCGGCATTATTCCAACACCAACTAGAAACAGGCCACAAAATTAACTTTGATGATTGCAACGAGATAGCCAACATAAACCATTTTCGGACACGCCTGATCAGAGAAGCTATAGAGATCGAAAAGCAAGAAAGTCTAAACAACATGGACGACGCTCTACACTTGCCGCCAACGTGGAAAAGCATTCTTAGACCAGCAGACCCGGACAGCACGACATCCAGAGCACGACTGGAAACAAAGACGTCGCAAGCGCCTCAGGGGGCGGAGCTAGCGCCAGTGCCAGCCAAGACTAAGACCGAGGCCAAAAGACATAAATATTACACCGATCTCCCTCAGACAGTCACGAACATCGCAACAGTAAGCACCGAAGATGCCAAATGAGATTTTGGCGAAACGTCTGCAAGCTCCCGACAGGGACCAACTCGACAACCGGATGTACTCCCGGAAAAAACCCAATTCATATATATATATATATATATATATATATATATATATATATATATATATATATATATATATATATATATATATATATATATTACAGAAATCTTTTACCCTTCTCTACGTGGTGCCACCGTTCGCCTTCGCCAAACTGTCCACCATACGACGTCACGTGTCTCTTGGGAGCGGTTTCTAGCCTTTCAGCCAGACGAACGCAAGGAACGCAAGGAGAGACGATCGGGGCCAGGTCATATATATATAATATATATATATATATATATATATATATATATATATATATATATATATATATATATATATATAAGCAATCATGACTCGTGCAAGTAATAACAATAATACCCCAGGTGGTCCTCCACCCAACCAATCCACCGGTCGACAAACCGCGACCGGGTGCTCGGATTCTGGGGAACCTGGACTTTCACGATTTCAAAAAACGTCGGAGCTTTCCGGCAAATTTCCACATAAAACTCCTACATACATTGGCACCTTCAACATCAACATGCTAATCCAACCAGGAAAACTTCACAACCTCACCTCAGAACTTAACAGACAAAAGACACTTGTGCTTACCCTACAAGAAACACGCATCACAGATGAGGACACGGTAGACTACGGGAACTATAGCATATTCAAAAGCAGGACAGACAAACGAGTCGCCAGGGGTGCTGGGCATGGCCTTTGTGGTACATAAAGGGATAGTTAACTCTATTAAGGAAATTACCACCATAAACAATAGACTGATGACAATGCGCATACAGTGCGCCTATAAATAATACAACATGATCAACGTACATGCCCCTACAGACGGGGACAACAAGAAATACCCCAAGTCTACAGAGAAATTCCGGGTAACACTAAAAAAAATAATGGCAAAGGTCCCAAAGCATGACGTTAAAATTTTACTGGGCGACTTTAACGCACAAATCGGTAAGAAAAAAATCCACCAGAAAACCGTAGGCAAATGCCCTGGTCACAAATTCACCAATAAGAACGGCATAAGACTCATCGAAATATGCCAACAGAATAACCTGAAGATCATGTCAACATCCCTCAGAAAATCTCCACGAAAACAGAAGACATGGAGATGGCCTATACAATAGGTTGGTGAATTCCAGATAGACCACGTTGCCATCTCATACCCACAACAAAGAGAGATCCATGACTTTCAAGTCCGTAGGAGCGCAAACATCGAGTCAGACCACTACCTAACACAAATCAAAGTAAAATTCACCCCAAGGAGAATTCATCAGAAGAAGGCACACCTACAGAAATTCGACACAAAAAGGATCAAAGAATCCAACATAACAAAGGAATGGGAAAGGTAAAGGAACATGCAGATACATGGTAAAAATTACACAAAAAGCACAGGAACTGATCCCATTGAAAAAGAACACAAAACAGCCGTGGTGTGACTCGGAATGCGAAAGTGTATTGCAGCGATGCAAACAAGCATTTCAGGAGTACAACAGTAAAACATCCCCAGAAAGCCAATAGCTTTTTAACGAGACTAGAAAACAGACCACCAAAGTTATTAGACAAACTAAGAGGAAGTACATGAAGGAACAACTAAACTCTATAGAGGAGAATTTCAGCAATTATAACACGAGATACTTTTATAGGACTTTCGCAAGAGAAATCCGTCGATACACATCACGAGATCTTTGCTTTAAAAGCGGAATGGGAGATTAGCGCTAAACAATCAGGAGAATTGTTAGGAGCTGGCACACTATTTCTCTGATTTCCTCAATTGCCTCGAACGCGACACAGGATTCCCCAAAGGAAATTCTATCTATACCCACTCAGAATCACCGCCACCAACACAGGAAGGGATTCACAGGCACATACAAAAACTGACGAATAACAGTACATCCGGCGAAGATGGTATCACCGCGGAACTATTAAAAAACCTCAGACCAAACTCACTGCGGGAACTCACACAAATTATCACGAGCGAAAACAGAAAAATTACCAGATGAATGGAAATGTGCTCTTATACACCTGCTGTACAAGAAAGGAGACAGAACAGATGTGAATAACTACAGAGGAATCTCCTTACTACAAGTCACTTACAAAATCTTCTCAGCATGCCTTCTCCAGAGAACACAGAAAAAACTAGAAGACAAAATTGGCGAGTACCAGGCAGGCTTTCGCCCTGGTCGCTCATGCACTGAACAAATCTTTAACTTAAAAACAATACTGAAATGCAGAGCGATCAGGAACGTCCCAATCATCTACACGTTCGTTGACTTCAAGAAAGCATATGACTGCAATGACCGAAAATCTCTGTTCAACATCCTAGAAGAACAAGGACTCGACCCCAAAACACTACGAATGATCAAGCAGACACTGACCGACACAATCTCTATAGTGAAATTCATGGGAGAAATTTCCGAACCTTTCCTGATTAAAACCATAGTACGCCAAGGAGATGGATTATCCCCACTCCTCTTCAACCTGGTCCTGGACAAAGGCATAAGGGAATGGGAAAAGGAACTAAAAAATCAAGGACACTGGAAACCAATACGACTCGGACGAATGAAAAACAACATAGAAATATCATGCCTAGCCTTCGAAGGCGACCTAGCCATTCTCGCAGACAATGAAAAAAGGGCAACCAAACAGATCAAAGTCCTTAAGGAATGTGCAGAGAAAGTTTTGGCCTACAAATATCCTTTCAAAAAACCGAATTCTTCTGCTCAAAATTAAATGTCCAAAATTTGGACACCAAATTCGGCAAAATAAATAGGGTCATTTACTTCAAATACCTGGGCGAGATCCTCGAACCCACAGGAGGAGACAAGATAGCACAGAAGACTCGATTGCAGAAGATAAAGAGGGCATACGGCAAGACACACAATATCTACAATAAGAAATGCCTATCCACACACGCAAAAATAAGGCACTACAACACAGCAATCA
This sequence comes from Cosmopolites sordidus, assembly GCA_031761425.1. Lineage (NCBI taxonomy): Eukaryota > Metazoa > Arthropoda > Insecta > Coleoptera > Curculionidae > Cosmopolites > Cosmopolites sordidus. The sequence continues at coordinate 90,425 of JARFXV010001045.1, read as the reverse complement.
AACCAAAGGTACTATACGCAAGCGAGACACACTCCGTACAAAAAGCGGCATAGAAAACATACTAAAAGAAGAACGCAAAATTATGAGGAAAATTCTCGGCCCAAAACTGAGAGAAGAAGGATACAGACTACATTCTCGAAAGACCACAGAGATAATGTCCAACGTAGCGGCAGACACAGGAAAAAGAAGGTTGAAATTCTATGAACATATCAGTAGACTCCCACCGACAAGACTCACCAACAGAATTCTTACGTACATACAAGGAGTCAAGTCAACAGTACCATGGATCGCACAAGTCAGAGCTGATCTGGGAAAGGCACAGATGGGTCCGACAGAGTTTGAGGATAGAGGAACGTACAGACACAAAATACATATGTGGAACGTTGCATCAGAGAGCGAAGTTTCGAGGAGATCAGGAATAAAGTGGACGGAGGAGAGAAAGAGAATCCACGGAGAAAGGATGAGAGAGGTGTGGACGATCAGAAAGAACACTCACGCACCTAATAATAATAATAATAATAATAATATATATATATATATATATATATATATATATATATATATATATATATATATATATATATATATATATATACATACCCTATATATATATATACCCTATATATATATATATATATATATATATATATATATATATATATATATATATATATATATATATATATATATATATATATGTATTACATCTAATATTTTCACCGATGGTAGATAATGTTTCTAAATCATTCGGGGTATCGATCCGTTCCAAAACTAAATGCCTACAAGGCCCAAATCAGAGCGCCCGAAAATAAAAAAAAAGCGGCATAGAAAACATACTAAAAGAAGAACGCAAAATTATGAGGAAAATTCTCGGCCCAAAACTGACAGAAGAAGGATACAGACTACATTCTCGAAAGACCACAGAGATAATAATAATAATAATAATAATAATAATAATATATATATATATATATATATATATATATATATATATATATATATATATATATATATATATATATATATATATATATATATATATGTATTACATCTAATATTTTCACGGATGGTAGATAATGTTTCTAAATCATTCGGGGTGTCGATCCGTTCATCCTGTGAAGAGTCACACCAAAACTAAATGCCTACAAGGCCCAAATCAGAGCGCCCGAAAATAAAAAAAAACGAGGATACCACCACACTGTTTCTTTTTGGACTTTCGGGCTCTTTGATTTCGGTCTTGTTGGCATTTGGTTTTGGTGTTTTGTTGGATCGTGGTGTTCGCGCTGCATGTTGTCTGATTGTTTCCGCTTCTTCATCTGGTTTGTCATCCGGGGTTGATTCAGCGATCAAGGTTGTTTCTTTTGTTGGTGTGTATTTTGGGGCGGGGTTGGGGCCTTTGCTTAGGATGATTGATTCTTCGTCTGTGGATAGGTGATGGTTGGATGTATTTGTAACTAGTTTGTTGTTGTCTCTGATTTCTTTTGGACATTCAGTGTCTATTTGCTTTGGATTGGCGAGCTTCTTTTTTCTGTTTTTCCGTTTTGGGATTGTGGTCCGGTTCGCTGCGCCAGAAGGAACTACCTCTCCTGAACTACCCCGATACAATCTGCGCAGTCGCCGGCTGGCTTTAAAACCGAGCGCAACGACCCGTGCACGTCAGATGTACTCTTCAGTCGAAGCGGAAATGCGAAATGAGAGAAGAGTCGTGACTTCACAGAATTGACTGATCGACACCCGGAATGATGCGTTTTAGTTTTGTAAAATCCGACATTTCGGCTTCCACTTTGAAGCATTTATCAAGAGAATGTAGTTGATTTGCTCCGAAACCTAGAAAAGGTTTATCCTTCGGTTCTACTAGTAATTCTACTTGCGTTCTACTCGCGGTTTACCCGAGAATCTAGTCATTTTAATATTATTGAGCGCGGAAGCCTTTCCGAATATAGATCATTTTCTTTGCAGTTATATTAAATCTTTGGTATAGGCCGATAAACCAGCAACTATTGACGTAATGTCTGAATGATTGTGGCGTGTTATATATATATTTTTTTGTTTTTTGTAAAAATATATCGCTATAATTAATTTAGATAAAAATAAGTGGACATCTATGCCTTCAGTAGATTTAAATTCAATAGGGTTCCCGATTCTAAAGAAAACAATTAAAAACATTTAAGTATTTCAATACACAATCACAGTAAACCTCACCTATATATTTTTTGGTAGTATGTCACTGTCATTAAAAACGATTATTGTCAATGTAAGTATCATTGACATACACAAAAAATATATTTCCTTCCTATCTTTGCCCTATATATAGAAATTATTATTATTCACGTATGGGCCCTGGTGGACCACGCGAAGTACAATTAGAGGCGTTTGTTGTTGTTAGCCTTCCTTTGCGCCCAGACTAATTTCATTCTTTCGCTATGAGCTTTTTTCCTTTCGTCAGATCAAGTTGATTCAGTCTTCCTACATTTTTCTCTCTGGCCAACCTTCCAAACGTCAACCTTGTGTCTGAAACAGCCTCTATCCTGAATTTCACTTTGTATAATATTTGCTGATCTTAGGTCCTCTTTAATTGCAGCAATCCATTTAATTATTTCTACTTTAGCTCTACTCCTAATTTCATAAAATTCGTCTATTTGTCTAGTTAGCCTATTCGGATTCATCCGTTTTATGTGTCCGTAAAACTTAAGTCTTCTTTTTCTCATGTCGCTATATACATCTGTGTATTGTTTGATTTCTTGGTTTTTTCGAAGTCGGTATGTTGTTGTAGTTATTTGTTTGGGGCCTAAGATTTTTCTTTCCTTCTTTTCAATGCCCTCGATGTCTCTCTTTCTATTCAAAATGAGCGTTTCTGCCCCATATATACATTCTGGCTTAATAACTGTGTTGTAATGTCTCAGTTTTGTGTTTTTAGATAGGCATTTTTTGTTGTAAATATTTTGTGTAAGTCTCAATGCCGTTTCCATTTTTTGACATCTACCCTTATGGGCCGCTTTTTCCAATCCATTTTCCATGATTATTTCACCCAAATATTTGAATTGAGAGACTCGTCTGATGTTACCATATTTTGTTTTTAGAAATGGTGTTCTTAGTCTGTTGCAGGTCATGTATTGTGTCTTTTCAAAGGAAATTTGGAGTCCTACTTTTTCTGCTGTTTCTTTTAGGATTTCAATCTGTTCCTGTGCCGTTAATACATCTTGTGCCAAAATTGCTAGATCATCAGCAAACGCCAGACAATCAATTTTGATGTTGGTTCTCCCCAGTTTAATGGACTAGTCAATATTCAGGGCCGACTTTTTTTCACGCCACTCCTGTATTACTTTTTCTAGAACACAGTTAAATAAGAGTGGCGAGAGTCTATCCTCTTGTCTCACTCCAGTTTTAATTTCGAATTTAACTTTTAACATGAATTTAACTTTTGACCTTGTGTTAGTTAATGTTGCTTTAATAATTGCCTGCGTTTTCAGATCTAGTCCTTGTTCTTTTAAGATTCGGAATAGAGATTCTCGGTCAATAGAATCATATGCTTTTTTGAAATCCACAAATGTACAGACGATATTTTTATTGTACAGTTTTTGATGTCTTAGGATCAACTTTAGATTCAGGATCTGTTCAGGGTAGGATCTGCCCGTTCGAAAACCTGCTTGATATTCACCAATTTTAGGTTCTAACTGTCCCTGTGCTCTGTCTAGTAGACATTGAGATAGAATCTAGTAACAAACTGGGAGAAGAGATATCCCTCTATAGTTGTTTACATCCGTTCTATCTCCTTTCTTGTGTAGTGAATGAATTAGAGCATCTTTCCAATCTTCCGGAATCTTCTTGTAGAATTTTGGTTATTTCGTTGATTGTACCTGGACCAGCGGATTTCAAAAGTTCAGCAGTGATTCCATCTTCACCAGAAGCTTTGTTATTTTTAAGCCACTTGATTTGCCTAATTATTTCATCTTCATTCGGTGGTAATGAATGTGGGTTTGTTTGTTTAGGGTTTAGTATTGGTAATTCGTTTAAAGGCTCAGGACAGTGTAGTATTTGTTCAAAATATTTCGCAAATTCTTTGCAATTGTCTTGGTTATTTAGAGCTAATTGTCCGTTTTCCTTTTGGAAGCAAAAACTTTGGTGTTGATGGCCTGTTAATTTTGTTTTAAATGTTTTATAAAAGTTTCGGGTGTTATTTTTTTGGAAATCTTTTTCTATTTCATTAAGTTGATTGTTTTCATATTTTCTTTTAGTTTGTCTAATTAGCTTCGATGTTTCTTTTCTTACTTCCAAAAATATGTTATGGTTTATTGCTGTTTTTTGACTGTTCCAATCTTTAAATGCTTTACTTCGGCTTAATACTGCTTGATAGCAAACTTTATTCCACCACGGATATTTTCTACGTTTTCGTAAAGGGACCAACTTTAAGGCTGTTTTAATAATGTTTTGTTTCAATTCTTGCCAGTTCTGTGCTGGTTGTTTATCAAGCTCTTCTGTTAGGGGTGCTGGTTTTATTTTCGTTGGGTCAAACTTTAGTATTGGCAGTCTCTTTTGAATACGTTTTCGAAGTTTTAAGCTAAGCTTGATTCTAGTCAAGTAGTGATCCGTGTCTATGTTAGCTCCTTTCCTGACTTGAACATTGAAAATCTCTTTATAATCGAGGCAACATTCGAAAAATTTGAAATTCACCCATGTACGTTTTTGGGCACATCCAGGTCTCTTGTTTTGTTATTTTTTTCTTAAAATGGGTTGATATTATTTTTAGATTAAACTGGTCTAAGGATTAAAATCTTCTACCATTATGGTTAGTCCATTTACGAACGGGAAAACTGCCGACTGTTTTCCTATATTTTTTTTCTTTCCCTAATTGGGCGTTGAAATCACCCAATAGGATTTTTACATGGTTAGAGGGAATTTTCGAAATAGTCTTTTCGATAATTTCCCACGACTTATTTACTTTTTCAGGATTAGATTTATTTTCTTCGTTAACTGGGAGGTGTGCATTGATTAATGTTTAGTTTTTGTTGGCACACTTGAGGGATGTTATCATGTTATCATCTGTCAATCTGGTTTCTTGCAAAGCTAAAATTTGGATTTTTTGCTGATTGAATGTCCGCCCCAATTCGTGTAGTTTTCCTGGACGCAGAAGAGAATTGATATTTACCGTTCCAACGAAAGTTTTTGTTTTCGATTTCAGACGTTGGCCAGAGGTCTCCGACTCCCTCTGAAAGATTTTGCCTTTAAGCCCGGACGCCCCAGAATCCGAAAGTCCGGTTGTACCAGCAAAGCTGGTAGAGGATTGTCTACCTCCTGGGGTAATTTTGTAATTACTGGAACGCTTCATCTTGTACTTTGAATTAAAGGTTTGAACTATGACGGTTCAGAGGTTAAGACTGGAAGGGTTAGTTCCATATAGAAATTATTATAATTTATTTTTAGATTCGTTTTGAACGTTTTGAAAACGGGAGGAATACCTCCCTTCAAAAGTTTGTATTTATTTTAGAACATTTTAATATTTTTTTAAATTTTGTTCGTTAGGTAAATTTATTACAAAAAAAAGAACCACTGAGATATTTGTCTCAATTCGGTTTTTTGTTTTTTACCCAGTCATTCTTTATTTACATAGGAACAGATATTTTTGATATTTTTTGAGTTTTAGATCGTGGCGACAAACCCAAAAAAAAGAAAGAACTATTGACGTATTGGAAGGCAACATCATAACTCGAGCAATTGCGGACATAAGACCCGAATTGCTTGAAAAAGTGTTCGAAAATTGGATTGACGAAACACTGTTTGAGTTGTTTGAACTGTTGAAGTTTTGTAAAAGATTCCGTCGCACAGTGGCCAAATCTGAAACATAACTTGATAGGGCGCCATTCACCAACGTGAATGTGAATAAAAACAAAGATCAAAAGATAATCATAAAGATTATTTGTAGGACATGTAGAAAAGGATATACTCCGAAATAAAGAAATGAGAAAACAATAGACAAAACAAATATTGGTAGGTTTATTTAAAATAACGAAGAAATATAAATAACATAAATAAAATTGTTCTATGGTATAATTTTATTTATGTGCCCTACAGACCATGGAGGCCTAGGGCATAACATTATTTTTATCTTATTTTTACATAACTATTACATAACTTTTACATAAACATTCGTAAGTATTTAATTACATTTTAGTTTCATTTCCTTTCATTGTTTGTCCTCTTGCACATGCTCCATCCATATTTTCCGTGGTCTGTCATTTCTTCTTTAGCCTATTGGTTTTCTGTACAAAACCATCTTAGTCATTTCGTCATTCTTTCCCGTTGCAATCCACGACCACGACCTTTATATAATTGTTCTCTTTCTTTGTTGGTTTTCCTATTCCAATCTTCTTCGATTCTTGTCCCACCATAAATAGATATCAATATATTTCTCTTTCATCTATACAGTGGCTTTATCTCAGATTGTTTTAAAACCCAGGTCAAAACATTGGAACAAATAGGTCCAAAAGATGAAATTGCGCAAGTAAAAGACAAAAATCACAAGAAAAAGAGTTGTAGGAAGACCACCGAAAAGTTGGACATAAAGTTGATAAACACTGGTCTAGTCAACGATAACTAATATAGTTAGAGTAACTGTTAAGTCAAACAGGCTATAAATAAATAAAGAGCAAGAAGGAAAATAAGAACACTAGATAATCTGCAGGCATCAGTAATATATAGAAAGAAATATAACTGAGAACAAAAATTTAAAATAAATTCCTTCAAAGTTTAGATAGCGTAGAAACGTCATTAGTTTGGCACCCTTTAATAAAATCTGGTCAATGACAAATGGGGATGTAAAGGTCCCAGTCTGATGCTCTTACGTAGAAGATCATAGGGATTCAAAATTCGTTAAAATATTTAACTATTCGAAACGTAGTGAACAAATAAATAATATCAATAGAGGTTCCAGTATAACTTTTTTTTTATTCAAAAAACTGTCTACTCTTAACAAAGTAAAAGGATAAATTTAAGCAATTGTAAAAACAATTAAACATACTAGTCTACTATTGCTTGTTATTTTCTCATTATATAATTAAAGTTCAGGATCGATTTCCCCTATTCACCCGCGAAACTCCCCCACAGTTGACATATTCCATTTTTATTTGTTTTCAAGTCATTTTTAATCGCCTTTGAATAATCGAAGTCAACCATTAACTGATGTTAAGTTAATCATTAACAATCATTAATATTAACTTATTATATTTCTTTTAATACTCAAGGGTTAAGAAAGAAAATTTCGGATAAGATCTTAGGTTGACTGTCAGAATGATAGCGGAAGAGTTGAATTTGACTCATACAACCATTTATCGGATTTTGTCTATTGGGTGTACACTGCGTGGGGAAATTCCCAATTGTGCACCACGTCGTCGAATTAACGTTTCTGGAAATTACTCCATTTGCAATATTTTTAGAACTTCGTACTGTTCTTGGACCTTGAATGCGTTGCCTATCTCCAACTGTTTCAAATTCTTGAAATTGCTCGGATAAACGATAAATGGTCCTTTTTAGTATATTTTCGTTTAAATTCACGTTGAGTTGCAATAATTAAATTATTTTCTAATGTAAATTACAACAATTTCGTTAGATCTTTTTAGCGTATTATCTATAATAATAATTGCACGTATACATTACACAATACTCAAACCCAAACTGTCACAAATATCACGAGAAAAATGGCGCGCCGAAACAAAATGGTAGAGTGACACTTGATCCACCCAGTACATGACCGATATCATGAAGGATATAATGTTCACTATAATGAATATTTATTTACGAATATTCACTATTGCAAAGTGAATCGTATATAGTAAACATTCATGAATGAATATTAATTCTATATTATGTTTACTGTAATGAAATAACGCGGTTAAACCGATTTCTAAAACAAAAAATTGGTTCTTTTTAACTAACCTATGTAACTATAACTAGCATATATCTTCAATGAGAGTTTTCAATGTTATAGTATAACAATTTAATGTAATATTTTGGCTATATTTACAATTTCCTTAGATCCGCATATAATAGGTCTGACCCTTTACTTTCCCATAAATTTATTCAGAAATTAGTTATGACCAAGTAGGGTGGGTCTGAACTGCCCGGAGCTAGTTCGTTTTACCCGGTCAGGATTTGCTCTTAAGTCTACTTGAATTACGTACATCAGACTGTGATAAGTAATTGCTTGGAGCAAGGGGCCGCTCGGATTGATTCAATTACTAAAATTCCACAGTACGGTTATGCAGTTTAAGCTGTAAAATTGATTAGAATTATCTTGAAATGAATAATTTAGCAACATTTACCTATTCAATTGATTTGTGCACTCTATATGAAAAATAACATGTTTTGAACTCAATATCAATATTATATTATAAATTTGAATAAACAAAATATAATAATATCTAATAAAAATAATAATTGCATCATATTTAATATATATATATATATATATATATATATATATATATATATATATATATATATATATATATATATATATATATATATATATATATATATATATATATATATATATATATATATATATATATATATATATATATATATATATATATATATATATATATATATATATATTAAATATATATATATATATATATATATATATATATATATATATATATATATATATATATATTTAATATATATATATATATATATATATATATATATATATATATATATATATATATATATATATATATATATATTTTATATATTTAATATATATAAAAGTATGTATAAGTATTATATATAATAAAAAGAGACTGCAAAATAATTTAGGTGGCAGAGGTACTTATATAAAAACGTCGACCTTAATTCTGACTTAAACCTTCTAACAAAATTCTTACCAAACTTATTAAGACATATTTTCATTAAAAGTAGCCTCAGGACAATTGAGATATACAAAGAATGCATAGAGTCATAATACTTCCAACTATTTTTGAATAACTGGTTTTTACAGGATATTTTAAAACGATTTTCAGAATGGTGCAGGGTAAAATATATGTGGTGATAGTTGGCTCCTAAATCCAGTATTTAAATTGTGAACGATCGAAATTTTACGTGTTTTAAATTTTATGGGTAACTTTTAATCCGTAATATGCATGAAATAAAAAGCCAGCGTAAAGTTGAGTTCTGAAATGCATGGATAAAATTTCCATGACACCAACTTATGTGAGACAGGTTGCAACTTTGATATTCCAAGTGAGTATCTCAGATCAGATTTCTACAATCGCTCAATCCTTATAAAAGCCACCATACTTAAAAATAGGCCATAAAGTACATTAAAATAGTTCATTTAATTTAATACCGTCACCTTCTACCGTCACCTTCGAGAGTTTCAGGTTCAGACTGGTAATTAGATCATGTTTGTGACGATCATAGCCTGTGGGGAAATACTATTTTTAGACCAGCATAGGTTATTGTGGATGTAGATGTTATAAAGTTGCGCAGCATCAAGTTGCCCAGAGAGTAGATGTTATAAAAAGTCAGCGTCTATCTCCACTCCGAGAGTTCTTGCCATGCGTACATTCTGGAAAATACCTTCGAAAATACCATCAATTTCATAATATTCTCATTAATTAAGACACAAAAAAGAATAAAGTGACTGGGCATCATCAGCATACATAGAGGAAATACAGTATTTTAAGCTTTTTGAAATTTCACAAATTTTACGAATTTCATACATGTATAAATGTTGAACTGCAGTAGTCCAATGATATAGTCTTGTGGAACACCACAGTTAATATGCTCTGAAAAAGATTTCACCTCACTCTGTTTTTTACAAACTGATATATGTTACCAAGATAGCTGATCATTACTCTCTTAATATTCTCTGAGAGGCATATATAATCTAATATGGCACCTTTAAGTGTAATATTGATTTTGACAAATGCCTTCAAATAATCCAATAGTACTACCGCATTAGTTTCTCATAATTTATTACTATATCATCAGTTAGGTCTAACTAGTCTGTAGTAAAACTATATCCTTTACGGAAATTGTTTTAAAGGAAGAATCTTATAATCGTTTATATGTTTAGTCAACTGATCACATATTTTTCCAAAAGCATTAACAGCGCGGATGAGATCGATATTGTTCTAATGTTATTAAAATGTATATGTGCTTTTTCTGAAAAGGGTATTATTTTAGATATTTTCCACACATAAATATATAAAGGATAAATTTCCTTCAGGAAATGAACTAACAATGTGTAGCAATATCGAAAGATAAAGCCACGTTAGATTGCAGGAGTAGCTACTTAAAACCGCGTGCTACTTCATTCCTATGTATTATAACGCTGAATATATATATATATATATATATATATATATATATATATATATATATATATATATATATATATATATATATATATATATATATATATATATATATATATATATATATATATATATATATATATACATATATACATATATACATAGAAGTACCTAGGTTTTCTTTCAATCAGCTTCTAAAAATTTTGTTCAATCAATATTATTTGTGGCTGATGCTGAATGAAATAAACCAAGGAAGATGCTCTTTTGATTTTACTAAGGTGTAAGTTTGCCATTTTGACGCGCCCTGCTGTCATTTCACGCCGTATCATATGCGTTATTAAATTGAGTACATTTAATTTCCGTTTGTAAAAGAAGTTGGACACATTAGCCTTAGAGAAGGCAAAAACATTTTGTATATCGAATGAAATATTTGCAAATACCTTTTGTAAGATTTGTATCTCTATCTTTTTTGATTTTACATTGCAGTTTTAATTTTAAGTGGTTATTATATTTTTCTTTTTTAAGATCATTTTTGAATTAATTGACAATCATATTTTACATATTCGCAAAAGTCGCACCTGTCCTTTTTGGGCTTAAAAAAGGAAATATTGAATTCGCTGTTAAAAATTTGGTAGTAGATATTAATTGTCTAGTCTCATTGGATGTGGACTTGGAGCAAACGAATATTAATACTGTGATGAACTTAGCATAAAATACACACTGAATTTTCATTGTTCTTGACCTTGTTCGGACTTGAACTCAGGGGCATCTCAGCAATCCTATAGTGCACCTTAGATAATCATATTTTTTAAAGAAATAACAAAAAGTGGACTTGACGCACTCCAATACTCAGGTGACGGTAACACATTATATCTTTAATTTTTCTCAACTACATGAAATCTTTATATACACAATGCAACATTATTTCCGGCTCAATTATATGTAGTATATAATATTCAGGCAAATTTTAATAACGGTTCATTAGAAATATAGTTATATCTGTTCATCACAGATATCTTAGTTTATAGAAGAAATTAAAAAGCATCCATGTATATAATGTTTATTGATTCTGCAGTTGGTTTCTTGTAAATCATCAGTATTAGTTCAAGCTACTCTTGAGAAAGCCCTAACAAGGCGAAACATATGTAGAGCAAAATGTATAATAAGCGTTTGAAACATTAAAAAGCATTAAAAGGTGTATCATTTAAAATTAACCATGAAGCATATATTACATAAAAAAAATGAGCCCTATATCACACAAACCTGTTATGGTCCAAGCAAAAAAGAAGGATATTGCTTCTATGTTAAAATATTTACCAGAATAAAATAAAATTTATATGAATTCTCTTTTGAGGTTCTTTTTTGAAATTTGAATGCATTTGGCACAATATTTGGAGGAAGTGAACATTTTTTTGATCATTTTGTATTTTCATTGCGTCAAGTCCAAACCCAATTTTCAAATATCTCCAAAAACAATTAAATACTTTTTGCTTAATATGTAATAATTTTCTTTAAACTGTGTGTTGTTAATGTTTAATACTGGGAAGAAATAAAAGAATATATAATAATGACATTACGTTAACCTCAATTATCAGATTATGTGTTCTTCGCTTTTATTTTTTTGGACTCGGCATACTCCAGTACTCAGGTGACGTTATGTAGTCGACATATCTTATTTAACAATTTCAAAAACTACTGTAAAAGCTCATAGAAACAATCACTGTCCAACAATCAACTTTTACGCGGAGCATAGCATAGCTCTTTTCAATTCATCATTGATAGTTCTCCTTCAAGTATATGCGGGCCTACCAATACCTCTTTTATCCTGCGGATTCCAGTCCAATGCTATTTTGACTATACTAAGTGCTATCTCGTGATCAATTTTCTTTTGGTTTGTATGATGGAGCAAGTCTTCGTTTCGAATCTTGTTCAGCCAGGATATGCGGAGTATTTTTCGCAAGCATTTATTTATAAAGACCTGCTAACCTAACATTGGTGTTAAATATACAAAGTTTTTTTTGCGTTGAATATTATGTTGATCTCCATACAGGTGCTTGCTCCAAAAGCTCCTTGAGGTTTTTGTATTGTAGGTATTGTAAATAGCCACGCTCAGTGACGCGCAGTCTGTTCCTTTTCTTAGACAGTAAATTAGTTACTGCACTGAATCCACGCTCAGCCAAATACAATGAACGGAATGCAGTTAAAAATTTCTGTACTATTTTCGTCTAGGTTAGAGAATTGATATAGAATTTTGAAGCCAGAACTCGTGGTATCCATTTCTGAATTTTACTTTTAGTTATTCGCTAGTTGTGTGTTCTACGAGCTCCTCTTCTAAATTTGATGATTCTGCTGTATCTGCATTTGCGAAAGGATTTAAAACCCAACTCGGTAGATTCATGTTTAAAATATTATAATGTGGGAAAGTGGTTGTATTCACCACTACCTAGATTTCGTTTGGTAGAAGTTTTTCCAAAAAGCAGCTATGACGTTTTTTATTTAAATTAAATTCAACTCGTCACCTTGCAATTGAAAATTGACTCCATTAAATATTTTAAATAGGTCTGTCAAATAAGCGATGCTATTTTTGGATATTATCAAGTTTTTGTGCAGTTTTCCATCTCTGGTTTCAAGGAAATCCAGTACTGAATCAGATAGATTGAAAAAACGATTCAGACCTTTTGAGAGCCAACGACTTCTGTGTGCAGCAAGTTGTAATTGTATTCTTCATCATTTTCGCTACAAAGTTGGCCAAATAATATGTCGTTCAATAAATTGCTTCTAATCTTATAGACTGCTCTAATAACGTAATGGAGCAACGTATGCAGGCGTTCATTCAAATTTTTTGCAACCAAATGCTGACGAGTAATAACACAATGTATAGCGTTTTTGTTTTGTTTTAAATAGGCTATGAAACTCATGTAACACCCCGTTATTGCTAGAGCACCATCACTAGCAGGTGACAAACTATTACGAATAGGAATTTCTTTCTCTTGAAAAAAAAAATTTTAGCAAATAATAACTGTTGACAAATGAGTTAATTTTTTATGAAGCAAACTTACGACAAGAGTAGTATTTCATTATTTGGTACAGTTGATTCTTCGAGTTGAATGGAAAATTTGCAAGTCATTAAGTAATCGCATAATGATATTTCAACGCCTTTAACCATTTCATATATTCTTGTTTGCACTGAATTATTACTCAGAGGAATTTTCCTGATAATATCTGATGATGTCTTATGATGAATAATAGTTTCTATTATCTCTTTGACTGCCGGCAAGATTCAAGATTAATTCCTCACCAATTGTGTGTGGTTTTTCCGTTTTTGGGATTAACAATAAAATATTATATGTAGTTCATAGTCGATCATCTTCTTGTTTAGAACATGACGTACAAAGTTTCGATGTAGTTGGCTGTTTTAAATATTTCTTTTCCAGTCCTTGAAACTAGGATAAATGTTTGTCCATTTATCAGAATGCATTTTATTCAAATGCTCTTGTAGCCTAGAAGGCATCTATTTTTAAGGATTGTTTATTGGGAATAATCAAAATATACTTGCTTTTGATCCATTGTTTAATAGGTTGGTCCAATTTCACATTAAACAGTTGGTATTGGTAATTTTCTGCGTATCGGATTAATGTTGTAATGCATTCTTTTATTGTTAGCTTCAGTCCATTTGGGTAAAGATAATTATCTTCTATTTGTGGACATTCCCTATTGCTAAATTGTTGCGAATAGGGGCTGATAATTAGATAGAGTTGATTGGTATATAATCAAGGTATTATTTATCGGTATAGGAAATAGATGAACAGATTGAAAGATTTCTTCCTTAAAAATAGGAAAGTGAATTATAAAAATAATTTTGTCTTTAACAAATTTCACTTGCAAACTTGCTATTTGGTAATAATTATTTAGCTTTGATTGATTGCGCGGTTGGCTCTTGGTGAAACATAGTAACAATGATAATAATTAAAACACTTGGTATTTGTTTCACAATATATTCAAGATATTCTCTAACATGTTTCGGCCTCGCGACCATTCTCAAAGAGAGTTATGTATAAACAAAACTAAAGTTTCAAAGTGCTGTCTAATGGAAGTCGGTTTTTCATCTCGTTAAATTTATTACACTATCAATAATTGGAGTATTTCCGAAGTCTAGCTGGGTATTTGTTAGGTTTTTGCCGTCGTATATGGCTTTTTTAATTTCGAAAATTTCCAGGTAATTTAACAGCCTGCTTTTATTGCAGCTATGTATTAATTTGGTATTATTAATGTTAAAAAAATGGTTCTGGTCTATACAATGTTCGGCAAAGCCCGTCTTTCTCTGATTGTGTAAAATTGAATATTTATGTTCTTTTAGCCTATCATTGAGCGATCGGCCCGTTTGGCCTATATAAATAGCGTCACACATATTACATTTAATTTCGTATACTCCAGATTTGTCACAAAATTTTGCTCTTTCTTTGTTATTGTTTAACATCGATGTAAGATTATTCTTATTAACAGAGATAATATTAAAATTTCGTTCTTTAACTGATTTGTGATTCTTGAACTTAATTTGTGAATATAGTTTATAGCATGCCAATTTTTAGAATCTTTTTCGGGTGTTGCGGCATAAAAATGTTTGGTGTTGTTTTTCTTAATCTTGTTTTTTATCATTTTATCTATGATGCTTGGCTGATATCCATTATACCTTGCGATATTTTTGATAATATTAAGTTCTTTTTCATACCTGTCTTTTTTAAGTGGAATCGTTAGAAGTCTGTGGGTCATATTATGAAAAGTGGACATTTTTACATTCCATGACTGATTTGAACTTGCGTGAATAATTGTATCGGTATACGTGGGTTTTCTAAATATTTCGAATTCTAATTTATTCGGTGTTCTTATTATTTTCAAATCTAAGTTATCTCTAATCTTCTTATATCGATGTTAAACAATAACAAAGAAAGAGCAAAATTTTGTGACAAATCTGGAGTATACGAAATTAAATGTAATATGTGTGACGCTATTTATATAGGCCAAACGGGCCGATCGCTCAATGATAGGCTAAAAGAACATAAATATTCAATTTTACACAATCAGAGAAAGACGGGCTTTGCCGAACATTGTATAGACCAGAACCATTTTTTTAACATTAATAATACCAAATTAATACATAGCTGCAATAAAAGCAGGCTGTTAAATTACCTGGAAATTTTCGAAATTAAAAAAGCCATATACGACGGCAAAAACCTAACAAACACCCAGCTAGACTTCGGAAATACTTCAATTATTGATAGTGTAATAAATTTAACGAGATGAAAAAACCGACTTCCATTAGACAGCACTTTGAAACTTTAGTTTAGTTTATACATAACTCTCTTTGAGAATGGTCGCGAGGCCGAAACATGTTAGAGAATATCTTGAATATATTGTGAAACAAATACCAAGTGTTTTAATTATTATCATTAATAATTATTTAGTTCTTGCAAATTAAGAATTTCATCTTTTCCATATAGGAATGTTAGATTGGAAATTAACTTTGTCATTTCTTGAGCCGATATAATGATGCTATGTAAAATATTCAAATAAGCGATTATAATAGAATCTTCAATGTTGTCTAGAAAAGATATTAGATTCTGACAATTGAGAAGTTGATCAATAACATACTATGTGTGTAAATAAATATCTAGATTGAAGGATTTGTTTAGCATGTTTAATTCAAGTTCCTCAATAGATGATTTAATTGTTCTTTGATTTTTATCAAAGAATATTACCAAAAATCCATTTTTGCACTTTTCCTACTAGATTTATTAGTCCTCTTTTGATTCTTATATAGGGTTGTATATTGTTTAGCTTGAGTTTTGTTCCTTGTATTAAATATTGGGCTTGGGTAATTATAGATTTTAAATTTATGGCTTTATTTAGTGGTATGTCTTTTTGGTATCGAAAGTTAGATTTTAAATTTATTTCTTTATTTAGTAGTATGTCTTTTACTTGGTATCGAATATAACAACAAAATAGTTTCGATGTTATTTAACTCATTAACAAGTGAGGATGTTTGTATATAGTGGATGAAGGTATTTCCAAGTTGAAAGGGAAATAATAATGTTAGGGGGGAAATAATAAGGATAGGGGTTATAGTTACATCAGTTTTAGTATTCACACTTATAGTCTGTATCGTCACTACAAGTAGGTATACTGTGGGTATCTTCATTGTTTTCCTGTGGACAAAAATAATACTTCTTTGGTTTCTGTAGATTAGATTTATGAATTATTTTATCTTTAGTTGTTATTAGCATTTTTCCTATATTTTGTTTGACTTTAGTTGTTGTATAACGAGATTTATCTTTTGTTCGCTTAACTGTTTTATCTGTGACATATATATCTAGATGTTCTTCGTAATCTACTGGTTCTTCTCTATTCTGATTACGTTTTTCAATTACTTTTGACACTGTGTGTTGTTAAATTGTATCGTAGTATAGCGATAACCTCAGTTCTTTTGCATTGGTATTTGGTTCTTACAATTTTAATACTCGATATAATTTAATTAGTGTTGAATAAAATCGTTCAACAAGACTGTTGCTATTTGAATTCCCTGGGGTGGTAAAGTGTATTGAGATATTATGTAATTTACAAAATTACACTCACAAATAACAAAAAAAAATAATAATGATGATTTAAATTCCGTGCCGTTGTCACAAGTAATTTGATTTGGAATACCATGGTGGTTCATAAATAATATTAAATTAATTAAGGCAATACTTGCGGTACAAGTTCGTTTTGTAATATAAGTTTGCCCGTATCTAGAAAATACGTCTACTATGGTTAGGAATTTTACATTAATTATTTGAAAAGTATCTATGTGTATTGATTCTAAAGATTGTTTTGGTGTGGGTGATATTGAGAATTTAATTTTCAATATTTTTAATACTTGTAATACAATAATTTAATACTTGCGGTACAAGTTCGTTTTATAATATAAGTTTGCCCGTATCTAGAAAATACGTCTACTATGGTTAGGAATTTTACATTAATTATTTGAAAAGTATCTATGTGTATTGATTCTAAAGATTGTTTTGGTGTGGGTGATATTGAGAATTTAATTTTCGGTGGATTGCGATCATATTCGGATCGTCAGCAGATCTCGCAATTATTAATTAGTTCTGTTAGATCTTCTTTCATGTTTGGCCAATAATGTATTTTCTTTAAGGCTAGTAAACCTTCGTTGATACCTCTGTGGCATGTTTTAGTATGATGATAGTTGATCAATTTTTGTTGCTTTTCTTTATCTTCGACATCAGTTTGTGTTATTGTTGAATACGTTTGACAAGATATCGCTAATTTCAACATATAGATTTTCATCTGTATAGTTTGTATAGATGCAATAAAGTTTCTTACGTTCTACATACTCCTTGAAGAAGTGTATTATTTCTTCTACGTAGTTTTCTGTTAAGTAGACGCTGATTCTATTCTTATGTCCAAATAATCTTCTTCTTTTAACCTTGTAGATTTCCTCCTGTTTTTCTTGTAAATATTAATTGATTGGACTACATGTTTAGACACTTTTCTGTAATAGGGA
The DNA here is from genome assembly GCA_031761425.1 of Cosmopolites sordidus. Classification (NCBI taxonomy): domain Eukaryota; kingdom Metazoa; phylum Arthropoda; class Insecta; order Coleoptera; family Curculionidae; genus Cosmopolites; species Cosmopolites sordidus. Next base: position 72,545 of record JARFXV010001045.1, on the reverse strand, counting down.
TATTTAAAATTGGGTCTTCCAATAATATGTGAATCATTTCATTATCTTCTCGATTCTTTTGTTTTCTAAGGGATTTGATTTGAATGTTTGAGTGAACGATAATTTTAGGGGTGTTTATGATTTTATTAAATCTTTCGTGTTATTCATCTATCATTGGTATTTGTCTTTCTCTTTCAATGTATTGTTCAATTTCATTATTAATATCTCTTGGATTTCCATTGATTCATTCATTTTCACTTGCGTTTATTTCGATTCTTGATAAGGCATCTATATTACCCTTTTTATATTCAATTCTGTAATCGTATTTTTCTAGTTTTTTATCTGACTAAACGTGAATTATATTCTTTCATATTAAATAGAAACTGCAGTGGTTTATGATCTGTGACAATTATAAATTTACGTCCAAATAAATATGGTCTAAAATAATGGGTGGCCCATACGAGAGCTAAAGTTCTTTTTTTATCGTTACATAATTTGATTCAGTGGGGTTTAGCATTCTTGATTGAGCGTTTTTGAGCTACTGGTATATCGCTACCAATTTTCCCTTGGCTTAAAATTGGTCTAATGGGTACATTCGATGCATCTGTTGTCAGTACAAAGGGCTTTTCAAAATCTGGATATTGAAATGTCGGGTCATTACATAGGATATTTTTACGTTTGGAATGTTTCAACAAATTCCTTTGAATGTATTATCTTTTAATCCTTCTTTAAACATTTTGTTAGGGGTTTGGTTAATTTTGCGAAGTTTTTGATAAATCTTCTTTAGTAATCTAATAATCCTAGAAAGGCTTTAATATCTTTTGCAGTTTTTGGTATTGGGTATTTCAATATTGCATTTATCTTTTTGGGATTTGATCGGATTCCTCCTGGTGTTATGACATGATTAAAAATTCTACTTCCTTTTGTAAAAATTCAGATTTATCTAGTGGAATTTTCAATCGGGCTTCGTATATTATGACGTCGTTCATGTAGACTAGGCAAATTTTTCCTACTGTATCTAGCAAAACGTTGTCCATAACTCTTTGAAACGTTGTGGGTGCATTTTTTTAATCAAATGGCATTCGAATAAATTCATAATGTCCATTTTCTGCATTGAATGCTGTCTTTTCTACTGAATTCTTGTTCATTCGATTTGGTGAAATCCTGATGATATGTCTATTGTAGAAAAATAAGTGCATTTGCCAAGTTTATCTAATATATCCGTTATGTTTGGTGAGGGATATTGATTGTCAGTTATATTTTCGTTTAATTTTTTGTAATCAATAACTAGTCTCCATTTCTATATTCTATATATACTCTATAGTATATTTTTTCTATAGTCAATTTTTTTCGGCATTTTCCAATAGGGCTACTCCAAGAGCTTTGACTATGTTTTATTATTCCATCTTCTAGCATTTTATTTATCTGTCTATTTATTTCTTCTTTATGAACGAAGGGGTATTTATAAGATTTCGTATGTATTGGAATTTCATCGCTAGTTTTGATTTCATGTTTGATCTGATTGGTAAATGTTAGTGCGTTTTTTTCTTTGTGAAAGATGTCAGTGAAATATCAACCTAATTTTATTAGTTCTGTTTTTTCTTCATCGTTCAAATGATCGGTTCTGAGTAGATTGGAAATATTTTTATTTCTATATTGATCTTTAATTGGAAGGTTGTCAAAATGGAATAGATGATATTGTTCCTTTTTTGTACCTGAGAATGAAATTGTTTTCAATCGCCTTAGCAATTTTATAGTAACTGGTTTATTTGTATGATTGTAGATTTCGGTATTTGCAAATCCATTTTTCGAAGTAGTCACAGTTTCTGGTATAAAGGCCTTATTATCGAAATTGTATTCAGGAATAATTATATCATTGTTTTGTTCATCTACTGGTACATTTATTAAGTGAACTTTGTGGGCGTTAATTTTGATTTTAAATTTTATCCGAATAATATTTTTCTGCTCTTGAAGATTTTAAAATTGAATGAAAACATCCGGTGTCGATTAATGTTTTAAAGGTGGGTTATTTATTTTTATGGGGGTAGGTTATTATTTGTATCCGTATGTATTTCGCATTTTACGTCGGGTTTTCGTCTGTTATAGCAGTCTGAAAGTTTTCGTCGTAATCATAATTAGGTGTGTCGCCATACGGCTCGAAAATTTCTGCTGAGTATTCGTTATGAAAATCTGTCGTCGTGTCTGTCCATTCATCTTCATTATCGCATGCAGTAGTCAAGTATGAATCATATTCGGTATCTTCTGATGATTCATTTTCCATCTGATACAATTCTTGTGACGTAAAATTTCTTGACCGGTGGGTTTGAAGAAATTTTGTTTTCATCTTAATTTACTTGGTATTGTAGATGTTATAGACATCGATTCCGGTTTATTGGTTGGTGTTTGTCCTGTCAGTTGGAATACGTTTTTCGGTGGTCCGAAAACTTGAAGATTCATTGGGAAATGTTGTAGTATTTGTCGCGGTTGGACATTGATTGGTCCTTGTGAAAAGGGTGGTTTATAATTCTGGTAATTTTGAATTATTTGAGGCCTTATATGAGAATTAAATATTTGTGTTTAGAATTGGGGTTTCATTTGCGAATTAAATTGATGCAATGGTTGATATTGTTGAATTTGTGGCGAATTTAAATGGGGAATATTATTTTGCGTCTAATGTTTAAATACATTTTGGGTATGCTGGAAATTTTGTTCTTCAGTCACAAACCACATAGAGGTTTCTAGTGAATCTGGTGCCTTTAATCTGATTATACTTTGTAGATATCCCATTAGGTAATCCTCTGATGAAAGTTCTTAAGCTGGCTTGTTCATATTGCCTCGTATAAATAGCTTTTGATGTGACATTCATGTGTGTCATGGAAATTGACCGAATTCTAGTGGATTCTTTCTCTTTACTGGGAAAGCTACTAACAAATCTTTTTCTGGACATTTCAAGTTTCTTTTGTCTCCAAAACAATTATATAATGCAGTTTGTTTGCCCACCCAATTTTCTAATTCCAGTCTATTGCCTACTAATAGTTGTGCTGTGTCTATTAGTTTGATTCTAGCTATTCTGGATAAATAACTCGTCGTATCGTCTTTTTCGTATTGTCTGAATAGATAATACATTACTGAGACGAAACTAGCAAGATTAAAAGTGTTTCCATCATAGAGTGGAATTGTGTCTACGTACATTCGTAATAATGTATAATTAATATTCTGTTGCGTACTCATTTTGGTTGATATATTCATTTGCGTTATTAAATTGAGAAAATAATTCTTCTTCACTAATACTCATCAATTCAATAAGTTGTTGATCAATAATAATCAGGTATTAAATAAAATTATAGTAATATGCTATCCTTGAAAATATTAAAAAGCGTTTTTAAATGGTTTAGTGTTTTTTTTCTAAATCTAATTATTATATTATGAAAAATAAAATAAACGAACTAAATGATGGTTAATATATGCTTTAAAAATAAACTAAATTTCTACTTAATGACTAGATATTACTCGTCTTTCTTAGTTCAAAGTTTAGGCTTTTAAATTAGAGAAGGTTTGATTAAAGGAAAACTATTCTAAAATTACTCTTAAAATTAAATAAATATGGTATTTCTTCGTGAACGTATCGTGTCTGAAAAAGGGTTTGAATGTCAAAAATTAAATGATTAAACTAGTGATTAAATGATTCTCGTCAATTAATCGTTTACTAAAATTAGTGAAAGTTTTATTTCTAAAATTAAATAATTGAATTAAAATTATCGATTATATGGTTGGCGCCAAATAATCGTTTAAAACTAATGAAATGTGGAAAAGTAAAAAGAGTGATGAGGGATGATTCGTCTTAAAATTAGATATGATGCGTTTTTAAGATTAGAGTAATTTTGCTTATTTGCTTAGTTGTGTTTGTTTGTTTGCTTGTTCTTAACCAACGATTCTTAAATCTACTTTTAATCTTTTATTCGGAAAAATCGAAAGGGGTCGATAAAAGGGCACTGGACACTCGCCGTATTTTTAGCCTGTCACGGGTCGTCAGACCCCTTTATCGGGATGAAAAGACCCCTTTTATCGAGATGAACCTCTAGCTCAGCAATCGTCGTTAGTCTCTTTGCTCTGGATTGATCAGTAGACGGCTTCAATCCAAATCAGACTCAATGCTGTGACTTTGGGGATGAAAGTGTGGTCGATACACTGATTCATTTTCTGACTGTGCCAGTTAAGGTTAGAAATCACGTGGAAACGTTTTTTAAAAACTTTTGGTGGTAAAGAGTACGTTACGTTACAGTTTACTAAATAATTAAATATTGTTTACAATTTTAAAATATTTATATTAAACTAAATGCTGAACTAAGGGCTATGTCAGCAATGACATCATCTGTTGGGGTTGACTCATCTGGTTGAGGTGTAAACTGGCGATGTTAGTCATATAACTAATTGAGTAGCTCGGTTTTTACCAGCCGGTATTTAAAATAATTAAACTAGACGTTAAAAAAAGCAAGAAATAAAAAAGAAATTATTTTACCTGTATACTTGAAAAGTAGGTTTAGTGTTAGTTCAAGCTACTCTTGAGAAAGCGCTAACAAGGCGAAACATATGTAGAGCAAAATCTATAAGAAACGTTTGAAACATTAAAAAGCTAGTGTATCATTTAAAATCCTAGCATATTTTATTAACGTTGATCTAATCATTCATGTATAAATCGAAGGAAATCCCTCGGGATTATTAATACCATACAATACTCCATCCCAAATTTGCTATATAAGAGTGTTTGGAAAAGAAAATGGCTGGAAAAAGAAATGGTTATTTGCAAGATAAGAGGCAATATAATGTTTGTGTTTGGGATTGTTATATTTGTAGATGTCGTATGTTTTTCAGATTTATTAGCTAAAATAAAATCGAATCTGATGTTCAGTTTCCTCTCAATAGACATTGTACGATGTTCAAAGGAATACATTTTATAACTTTTGCCCATGAAGGCCCCGAGTACTTTTAATGTCGAGTTTGTTTTGATTCTTTTAACAAAATTTTCACTGGCAATTTCAGATAGAGTATCTTTAGCATAATGTTATGGCTTTTTTATATTTAGATACCAAGAACTATCGGCAGCTCGTGAAACTATTTATATTAAAGGCATCTGTTGTATACCTACATGATAACATTTCTGGTAGAAATTGTCTGAGTCAGTAGAGAAAATTCTTTGATGTTAGAGATTATTTGTCCACCAATAACACATTTGTTCCATACTACCTATTCCATGCTGACTATCTTTGTTTTTCTCTCTATTGCCGCATTTATTCAAGTTTGGCTTTGATGTGGGCTTGAACTTGATCAGCTTTCAGCCACAATGTTCTTGATGAATCAGTTTGATATTCAGGTTTATGGAGGTCGTTATATTTTCAACCGTTTGAATACATATTTTCCATAGATCTACTTGTTTACCCACTTGTTTATAAATATCGATTAAACAAAAACTGTTTTCTTCTCGCGATGGGGTAGTGCATTTTTCTGCAAGCTTAAAGTGATGTTTCAGTGCTTTGCCTGTTTTAAAGGTGAAGTATTGGAATCCTTAAACACTAGTTTTGATTGATTGCGCGGTTGGCTCTTGGTGAAACATAGTAACAATGATAATAATTAAAACACTTGGTATTTGTTTCACAATATATTCAAGATATTCTCTAACATGTTTCGGCCTCGCGACCATTCTCAAAGAGAGTTATGTATAAACTATGTATATGTACTGTACTGTATATATGTTATGTATAAACAGTTTATACATAACTCTCTTTGAGAATGGTCGCGAGGCCGAAACATGTTAGAGAATATCTTGAATATATTGTGAAACAAATACCAAGTGTTTTAATTATTATCATCCTTAAACACGTTCGAGATTGTTCTTTCCACTTGCTTTACTTTCTTGATGAAGTTGGTATGTTGGTTTTTCTTTTAATAATTTATAGTCAATTCGCAGCGCTTGCCACATACCCAGAAACTTATGTCTAAGCAATACTGCTTGGATATTTTGTACAATTTGTTTGAAAATAATTCTTTCATAACGCATAAAACAAAAAATAAAAATTCTGTGAAAATCATTCATTCCAATCCAATCAGAGAATTCTTCTAGTATCTCAACATCCGTTCCAGTTGTTTCTTTGATGAGACAAATAAGTTTACATTTTGAATGTATAACAATAAATTAATTAATGTAGACTTGTCTTATAGGTGCTCAATATCTCTGTAAGCCACTGGTGTCATAATTAATCAGCCAATGTATATATCATATACATGATGCCCCGCTCAGAGAATAACGCATTATATAGTACCTGGAACTTTCCTTTCATACGATATACCTATTCTAATGCAAAATAGACTTCGATCAAGAGACCCGTCACCACTGCATGCTGAACAGCTTGACACAGTTCTTTAGAACCAAAATTGCAAAAATAAATCCTCTGACATATTACTAGGAAGTTCACCCTACGATCCTATCTGGGCAGCTAGAACGATTTCATGAGGACCTATGCTGCAGCACTGGAATAGATTGGAAACCTGGATATGAGTGTTTAGTTCGCCTGCGTGTTGTTTGTGCACTGTTTGTTTTCTTTTTTTTCTTCTTTTCCTTTTTTTGTATACACTTATATACTATATGTTTATATGCTGCATATACAACAGATATATGTATATATGTGTATATGTATACATGCATATATGTATATCATGTTCTTTGAATTTAAGACATTATGGCAAATAATTTGAGGTCCCTAAGAAGTTTCCATGCTCGCCTTCTAGTCTCGTTCATATCCAGACTTGCCATCAGGTTACATCACTTAACCTTACGAGTTTCACTTATAGCTAGCACTAAGATTTCCCCTGCATGTCTGGTGTCCTCAGCAAAGAGATCGACCTTGAAGAGTGTTGGATGCCAGTCTAATAAGAGTTTAACATGAACGCACTTCATGAATGAATTGCATTTTGTAACGCCGTGGTGTAGATGTCCTCGAAATCCGTAGCATAAGATCAACAACGAAGGCCTCATACGTTGACGGCCTCGGAGGGATGAGCTGTATCTCTGCGTCAATCTTTCCTGAGAATGTCCTGCAGGCACCCTCTTGAAGTGAAATCTTCTCCTTAGAGGCACCATTTCCAGCTTCACTACGGCGTCTAGCACACAAATAAAGGGTCGGTGCTGAATGTTGGGTGTCGGTGCTCCTAACATTTTCCCGCATTGTGGTGCTTTCTTTGAATTCGCAAATATGTTGTCCGGATTAAATCATCTCTTCCATGTATAAGCAATAAGTCATTTGTCTCAGTCCACAATTCAAGATTGTTCCCATTCTCCCATTCTCGCTGATTCAATATTTTCCTACCGTGGTGCGTCAGTTGAACTCGCCCATTACAAAATTAATGTTTTTAGGACTAAAGTTTGTGTGTAGTATTAGGTCGAAATGCGCCTCTGGTGGTTTATACACTGAGGTTACGCTGCATTGTTGTCGCTATCCCCCAGCAAAGTTGAAATTATGGTGATTCCAGGTCTCACAAAGACTACCATGCCGGGTATCTTAGGCCGGTGCATAATGTCGCCTCTATAGGCCTCTTAGACTAATAAGAAGTCGTATTCGTGTTCCCTGCACAACTGAGAGAGCAGCTCTCCCTTAATTCAGGATTGTCTCTAGTGGCTTTGAGACCTGAGTACCGGTTGTATCAGCTGTAGTTTGTATCGGTTGTAAGGTATTGTGGCAAGCAGTAAAGGGAAACGACCTCTCTATCTTGGGTGTTCTTGGTGAGAAGCTATTCTTGGTTCTTGAAATCAGCCCCTCCAACAAGAAATGACTGTAGAACAATTTCTTTTAATCCGCCTAATAATTTTACGAAATAAAATTCCTGGCTAATGTAACATAACGATATAGCCTCTACCAAACTCCTTTATTTAACAGTAATTTTGTTACGTGACTCCTTTGAAGTGGCATAAAACTAACTTTTTTTAGATATTTAACACAAGAATTTAACAATTCGTGGTATCACTTGTTTAATCAACTTGATAACGAGAAACTAAATATTAATATACACAACAAAAAATATTGAACAAGGATTAGATCATATATTTTTTTAATGCATTGTATTTAAAAATTCTCTGTAGCGTCGACAATTTTTTTAAGGTTCATTTGTGAAGGCCTTATATCACCTATAGCATGGGTAGAATAGCATATTGCTATAGCTCCAAGAGGTCATAGCACTTCATTGTCCTAGTGAAACTTTACATATCAAATATTAGTTAGATGCCGTATAATTAGTATAATAGGTTTCACTATTAGTAATAAATAATATTGATTGATTTTTCCGTTACTTTGTGATAGTTCATATTTAAATTGAATAAAACAAATTTTCTACTTTGTTATCTATCACTTATTTTATTTTTAACTTGTAACTATAGTTTCGTAAACAATGTTACATTATCAAACACGACTTTAAATTTTTTTTAAAAGTTGTATTGGATAATGTAACATAGTTTACGAAACTGTAGTCACAAATAAAAAACTGTAGTAAAAATAAAATAAGCGATAGATAACAAAATAGTAAATTTGTTTTATTTCATTTATAAATATCTTCCTATCCTATAAGATTCTTTGCATTATTGCAGATGCAGTATTATATTACTTAGCGATTGTGCAATAAAATTCGCATGCAAAGATAATCGCCCACGATGGTATTTTATCAATAGATGCAAACATTCTTCTTCAGATCAGTCAATTTCAAAAGCGTGGAAATGCTATCGCTACTTGTATATGAATCACAATGTTGAATCGTATGTCACATCTGCTAAAATACTACTGATCGAGTTCAATTCTTCTATTGGAACCTTTGATTAGTGAAACACTAAACTTGAAGAGATTTACCACTAAACATCAAATCATTTTTTTCGAACTGCTCGACGCACGTTTCGCTAACCATGTTAGCATCATCAGGAGATGATTTAATCTAGGGATCATCATCTCCTGATGATGCTAACATGGTTAGCGAAACGTGCATCGAGCAGTTCAAACAAAGTGATTTGGTGTTTAGTGGTAAATCTCTTCAAGATTAGTTACAGATCGAGTGTTGAATTTACGATTTAACAAACTATAATAGTTAAACAGGTTAAATAAACGAACCAATTCGGGAATGTATATATTAAATATTATATATTTTTTTAATTATTTGAAATTATTAAAGATTATTACTTATACTACAACTGGTAATGTATCCAATAGATAGATATAATATAGCAATAAAACATTAAAAATCCATTTGATATGAATTTCAATGTTCCAAAACTAAAATATTTAAGGGACAGGAAATAATATTAATTTATTGAACTCGTTTTAAACATTAACTCCACATTTACAACCTATCGATAAAATTCTATGGATGGTATTAAATTTCCGATTTACAATTGATTGCACTTTGTGCATGGCTTTTTTTTAAATAAATATACAAAATAAAAAAGAGAAACATATTTTAACTTGGATTGCATTTCAAATATTCGAAATATTCTTGGTGAAGAGCATTTATTTATTTTACATATTAAACTCAACAGAATATGTTTTTATTTGTTTTTACTCAATTGAAAAATATAAATATTGTAAGCTGCCACATGTTCTGTAACTTTTATTAACTGCAACAGTATAAAATATAAAATATTATAACTCTCGTAGTATCATAATTATTTTTAAGATATTCACAATTACATAGTTCAGATTTTCAACATAAATAATAAAAATCTTATTAATATAATAAAAATTATAGCAATGTTAGATATACTTAAATGCTGGCATATATTCAGATTTTCATTTAAAAGGTTTTCTAGATGTGTAGAAATATAAATAGTAACTATAATAATAAAATAAATCATTATATAAAATAGTGTAATAGTGAAAATTAATGTAATTTGTATTGATATAAATATTACATTCGCTACAGATGTAAATAGAATTAGAAAAAAACTTACACTAGCAGCTTAAATTGACAACAATAACTCTTCGGAGCGGTTTTTTTTTTGGAGTTAGTGTTGTGTTCGTTCAGAGTTAGTAAATATGAAGCGACTGACAACTTCTAACCCTATGGAAATGGAAAACACAATATGCAAAGCTCGCCAAGATTTAAAAATCACAGTCAAACACTTTCTAAGACTTCATCCACTAAATTTATTTTCAGGTAAATCTTCTCCATAAATGGAATAGTCATCCGCATCTACTACTAAATAAGTCAACTTGGACCGTAGAAAATCGACTATCTGTCCAATTCCATCAAAATGTTTCCCAATATAGAAATTAAACAAAGAAAGTTAAATGACTTACAGCTTATACATTGAGGAGAGGATATAATCCGGATAATATATTTGCTTGCGACTTAAAAAATAGCTCCACAATGTGGAAAAATGGTGCACGCATACCTAACATTCATGAGGTGGTGCATCTAAAGAGAGGATTTATCCTCAAGAAAGCCGATTGAAGAACATACTCAGAGATAGAGCGCATCCATCCGAGGCCGTCAACGTATGAGGCCTTTACCGATCATGTACAGCGGATTTCGAGGAAATCTATACCATTGGGTTGCAGCACTTCGTCCTTCGGGCATATCTGATAATGCTAAAACTCTATTAGACCGATATCAAACACTCTTCGAGGATGGTTTTGAACACAAAAAGATTACCGGAGCGGTTTTTACAGACCTAACAGTCGCTTTTGACACGGTGAATCATAGAAGACTGCTCAAGAAACCATACGACACAAGAGAATACCAACTAACGTTGGTAAAGTTGATCGGAACCCTATTCCACAGTAGAAGATTTTAGGTCAGCCTTCAAGAAGGTAACAGCAAATGGAGGAATCAAAAGAACAGACTACCTCACGGAAGTGTACTATCACCACTCCTCTATAACATTTAAACAAAACAAACCAGCCGATGTCCAGTCTTACAAATAGCTTCATCTACGTCGATGATTTTGTGATGGCGGAGCAGTGACGAAGTTCGTCGAGAGGTTGAGGGAAAGCTAACGCAAGCTTTGGATGAATAATCCAGTTACCAAGATTCCAACCACTTAAAACCGAACCTAAGTAAAACGCAAGCCTGCGCTTTTCACCTAAACAAACAAAACTCCAAAAGAGAGTTGGAGATGGAGAGTCACACTAGACTGCACCTTGACTTACAAGTAGCACTGCCAGAACATCAAGGCCAAGGTTAACGCCCGTAATATTATAATCAGAAAACTAACAAGCAGATCATGAGGTGCAAACCCATACACATTGAGAACCTCTGCCATGGCAGTTTACCGCAAAGCATATGTCACCAGTCTGGAGCAGGTCAACACAAGCAAAGCAGGTGGACATCGTACTCAACGAGACCGCATGTCCTATAATGGGATGTTTGAGACCAGCCCCAACAGGAAACCTATATCTGTTAGCCGGCAAGCGCCGCCTCATATAAGTAGGGGGTAGAGCGAGCAAAACAGAAGATAGATAAGGGAGCAAAACAGGAGACAGATCCCAGGCATCTGCTCCAAGAACATCAACCAGCACCGCAGCAACTAAAATCCAGAGAGAAGCTTTATGAGAAGGACACAAGCCCTGGAAATGACACCGGCTGCAGACCACATTGTAAGATGGGAAAACCAGCTAAAGCATTCGGATGCACCATGTCAAACAGCGAATTATCTTATGCAATGTGGAGAACACTTAATCGATTGAGAGTAGGAGTACCACGGTGCAAAACGAATTTGCAGTAAGGGACCTACTACCCGATATCCTGTGTGAGTGAGGCGCTATCCAAGACAACGCCTTCACACATTAACATTTTCTGATTTGTGCAAATCTGGATCAACCGTACACAATAAATGACATCAGGTTAGCGATTGTATTGTTTGAGTGGATACGGAAAGTATGTAAGTAAGTATAATACCTAACGGTTGATAGCATTTCGACATAGATAAGCGTGATAATACATTGCATTTTTTTTTTGTCAAATTACTTCTTTTAAACTGCCTCTCATTATTAGGTACCGTATGTTTATAATATCAGTTTCCGGAATTTGAGGTAGAACGTTAGACATTTACCAGGAGATTAGGAGATTAACATTCGAAATAAAACTATAATAGTATTCAATCAATGTTAGTTGAATGATCAAATTTATCGGAAGTTTTATTTAATGTTAAGTTTGATGTTATGGAGTGACTAAAATGTCTAGTGCGTTTTTCAATAATGAATGTCATGAGGAAGGGGTAGGGCTATATATAAACTGTAATATGTTCACCGAAACTCTCGGTTTGTCCGGAAAGTGTATAAATATATTCTTAACCAAAAGAGAAAGGCAAATCATTTATATAATTAATTATTTAGTCTATTATGTAATCACAAATATTATTAACAACTTTTTGCAAACGTACTCGTAAGTCCACAATGCCTTTTGCCAAAAATTAACATCTTTATTTCCAGAAAATGTTAACAAATTGTGTTTTACTTGCCCTTCTGTTTTGAAATATTTCCCATTTATACAGTTTTGGAGGGAGCCCAATATACAGTAGTCCGAGAATGCGATGTCTGGGGAGTAAGATGGGTAGTATCAAACATTCCAATTGAAGCTTCATAATTTTTGATGGGTCATAATTTAAATGTGTGATCTTGCATTGTCATGTTGCAACACGACGCCGTTCCTGTTTGCTTATTCTGCCTATTTTTTTTTTTCAATTATTACCTATGCTGATCGAGATTAGAGTTGATAGTTTAATTGCGTGGAACAAGCTCACAGTGTACATAATTTTCTTCGAATGAAGGTTTTTAGTGATATCGAAAATCGCTAATCTTGATCACCACCATAATTTTTTTCATTGCACGTTGTTGTACATAACCCATTTTTCGTCATCAGTTATCATACGCTTCAGAAATGAAGCCTCAGAATATTATTTTCAGTAAAAGATCGTACGAAAAGATTCGGATCAGCAGATTTCACCCACTAAGATAGTAAGGTGCACATTTTTTTCGATTTGCCCATATTTCACTTCTCTGCTATTTCAGGTGCGTAGATTTATTTGCACGATATCAGTGCTTGAAGGACATCCATAGCGATGTCGATCATTCAAGTCAAAATCTGCGGCCCTGAAATGACCAAATCACTTTCGCACAATAAACTCTGCAACAAAGCCCTCTCCACCAAAATACAGTTGCCGGCTAACAGATATAGGTTTCCTGTTGGGGTTGGTCTCAAACAGCCCATTATAGTACATGCGGTCTCGTTGAGTACGATGTCCACCTGCTTTGCTTGTGTTGACCTGCTCCAGACTGGTGCCATATGCTCTGCGGTAAACTGCCATGGCAGAGGTTTTCAATGTGTATGGGTTTGCACCTCATGATCTGCTTGTTAGTTTTCTGATTATAATATTACGGGCGTTAACCTTGGCCTTGATGTTCTGACAGTACTACTTGTAAGTCAAAATACAAATCTTATTTTTCGACAGCGTTCTTGCATCTTTGAAATATAAAAGTATAAGATCGCGTAAATGTAACTTATCCACAGATATTTTCAATTTGAATCAACTTCACTACCTGAAGGTAAATCAAAGCGAATTTGAATGTAAAAATTGTAAATATCACATTGTAAATACCACCAATGTTTACAAACGTTAAAAGAACAACTAATAGAAAATCCTTAGTCATATCATAAGAATTATGTTATTTGTCAAAAAGAGATATGCCAATCAAACTGAATTTGCAACTCAATTACAGAGTTTATAAAAAAAATAATTACAGTGCGCTGAAAATTACTGAAAATAATTTTGAGCAACGATGCACTATTAAGTTTTGTTTCAGACAAGAACATAGTGCGATAGAAACTTTTGCAAAACTTTAACAGATATATGGAAAGAGAATTTTGTCAAGCGCATTGTTTAATTCATTCTTAGAAGTCTGAGACTCGATTCCAGATAAACCTCGCAGTGAAAGGCCTTCAACTGTAAGAAGTGATGAAAATAACCACAGAATCCCATATCTTGTAAGCTCTAATCGTTGGTTGATGGTCGGAGTGATCGGGGAAGAGTTGAATTTCACTCACAGAATTGTTCATCAAATTTGATCAATGAATTGCAGATGAAGAAAATCTGCGCGAAAATGCATCCGAAAAAAGTTTCGTAGGATCAAAAGAATAACAGAAAGGAAACATATTTTGACTTCTAAAGGCGGATTAAAAATTGCCCTCATTTTCTGCAGCTGTCGTTACTGGTGATGAGGGTTTGATTTTGTAATACGACCCGGAAACGAAGCGCCAGAGCCAGGAATTGGCACACTCCAACCTTACCACGGCAAACAGAATGATCAAACCAAGCAGCTTTTTAAGATTTGATTAATTTTTAATTTAAAAGGAATTTGTCTCAAGGCAAAAAGATAACTCACCATTTTTATCGAGAGGATCTTGAAAGGCTTCGAAAAAGAGGTCATTCGTTTGAGATCGAACATAAAGAACACTTCCTTCATTATGACAATGCACCTGCCACACATCCAATCTATTTAACAAGTTTTTGGTAAGTAAGTAAAATGGTTATAGCTCCACAGCCTCTTTATTCACCAGACTTTTTCATTTTCCCAAGATTGAAAATTCACCTTCAAGGATACTATTTTGGAACATTGGAGAACATTGAAAAGGCCATAACCTGACCAGCAATTCCGGTATATGTGTCCCAGTGTTGCTATAAAAAGTGGGCACACCGTCTCTAGTTCTGCCGTGGCACCTAATTTGAAGCAGGCAATGAAGAACTAAAATATACCTCAGCATGTTTACTTAGATATATTTAATAAAAATGTGGACGTAAGTAAACTTTTTAAAATTTAGTAAATATCGACAAAATATTTCAATATTTGAAGATTGATTTATTAGTTGAAAACTTCTAGGTTTTCAATTAATCATCCTTTAGTAAGAAACTGTTTAACTGCTTTTACTATCTTAATTGCGTTTTTTCAATTAAATATATTATCAGAAAAAATAGTGAAGCGCTTATGAATATATTTTTTTTTGTTGATGCCGTACACAGGTCATTTTAGGCCGATAGCTTTACTATTCCAATTATATTACCTTTTATTTTATCGTTCAGTAACAATAATTATATTTGCATTAGTGAATTTTCTCACCGGGCAACGTCCAATTAAACAAATTAATAAATACAGCCCTTTATATACATTATTTACAATTTGGTGAAATGTTATCTATATGCTAATATTAGTTAAACAATTTATTAATCTACACTTAATTAGTCTCAGTATGCTGTTAAAAATGGTACCAAAGATAAAAGCATTACTTGGATGTGCAAAATAGTTCAGTTGTGCTCAAATAAAGGTTCAAATGATCAAACTTGTAAAAAGTATTGAAAGAAGCAGCGCTACTCTTTATCAACTATTTTCCTTTTTTGCTCAGGTGATTTCAATGCGATATCTATATTTAATTAGTAAAACAAAACTGTAAACAAATATTTACGGACATCTTTTATATCAATAAACTGCACCAACACGTTTGATTCGTGAAAATGTTCTTACTTGTATCTTATTGCAATCACACTGATATTATCTAATATATGATTATATTATTGAATTCGCGATCGGCCAAGACAATACAACTTCGACTACATCGATACTCAGTAAACCATTTATGAACCATAAAATCTAACTTTTTCTACTTTTTCAACTTTTACTTCACTTCTTACATGGTTTTTCACCACAAAGAGTAGTTTTTGATCAAAACACGAACTTTGCTTTTCTCCTTGTTTACTAAGATATTAATCTAATCTGCTGTCAAAACAAAACTAAAAAATATCGACTTGAAATTAAAAATGTTAGAAAAGAAGCTAATTTCCAAAAATATAATCTCACTTGCGATCACAGCGCCACTTATCGGAAAAGTATATGACTTTTTGCTCTCTCTTCATATTTACCAAAATCAGAAAAAGGTAAAATTTGTTTTATTTATATTACTAATTAATATACGAAGATATCTCGAAAATGTGGGTAGTAAAAATGTGCGTGAACTTTTACCCTTCTTGCAAAAATTAATTTCTATTCTACTAGTTATATTACTTGTTAGATATTATTTACTCATTTCATTTTCATAGTGTAAATATTAGCCATTATTATTTTTTCTTTCTCGATGGGCTGTTATGATTAATATTAACCACCGTAAATCCACAATGTATACAAATATTGTTCTTAAAAAGTTATAAACTAATCAAGTCTTTCCATCTATTATTACATTTAAGTTAATTGTTTTGGATCAATTGATTACAAACAACGAAATAATTAACCTCACATTTTAGTAATGCATGCCTTTTAAAAGTAAGCCATACATTTTAATACTTTCCTAAAAGCTGGACTTTGCAAAATACTCCTCTGTTTCAGTGAAACACCTTTTATTTCATGTGATTTTTTTCCAATCAACAATTCTCCATATATAGAAAAAGAAGGGGATTTGGAAGTGCAAAAAATAGGATGGCTGCAATACCAATTCGTAGAGCAATTGACCAATTTCGCTCTTATAATAACGAACGAATGGACATGTGCAGTTTTTTATAAAACAGAATTTTGTATTCGCTAAACCAGGGAGTGTGTTTTTCAGCTTAAAAAAATTAACTAATATTACATCACAATCCTCTCCTGTTCAAAGAAGATAATGGTCTTCGGAATCTCAGAAAATAGTTGGCATGACCTTTTCGGTCTATGGAAGCGCCTTCTCCTTCTTTGGGGCATATTCGCCGGGCACGTTCCCTAGAACCAACTGTTTTCACTGTTCCTTTATTTCACGAATCATCACAGAAACTTCTTTGGTTTACGTTTATACATTTGTGATTTTATGGTTTTTCAAATCATTGTGAAGTGGTCAGTCGATTCGTTTTTTAGTCTGGAATGCTATATCAATCGCGCTGATAGCTTTCTCATGCCCAAATACTCATGTACCATATTCGACATGGTTCTACTCAGCATGGTTATCATCTTTGCAATTTTTCTAATATTCACCGTGCAATGGACCAACCCGATATCATGGATTTTGTTGACCATTTCCCCAGTAGTGGCTTTAACTGGGTCAATATTTCTTCAACTTCTTTTGGTTTGCACCATGATTTCTCCAAGCAAAAATATCGAACTTATTTGCGTTCTTCGAAGACGCTCAAAAAGAATTAAATGTTGTATTAACTGTAAATTCACGGGGCGTTACTAGAAACGAATTTCATAAATGTAATAATATTTGCGATCGTACTGCCATCTGTTGAAAAATTATTTGAAATTTCAGTCTTTCGTCGTATGGTGGCTCAAAACAGATCCTCTCTTAGGTGGAATAAATTCTTAACTTTATAAATCCTAATTTTATATAGATGGATATATATATATATATATATATATATATATATATATATATATATATATATATATATATATATATATATATATATATATATATATATATATATATATATATATATATATCTATATATATATATATATATATATATATATATATATATATATATATATATATATATATATATATATATATATATATATATATATATATATATCCGGCATTTTGTAAAAAATATCGGAGTTGCAGACTCAAATTTTGCAGTCATATATCATATACATATTCATTTTCTAATATAGGATTGTCATTTTTGATATGAATATTAGTGAAACTATGACTTAGCTTTTAATGCAAAAAAAAATCAAAACATCATAACACAGTTTTTTTAATGGAATATCTAATATTTTTTCATTTCACAATATTCCTAAGAAAATTATCTCTCAGAATTTCCGAGTTTTTTACGTTTTTTTTTTATTATTTCGTTTTTAATGGAATTTACCTTAGATGTTTTAATAATAACGTCATAAAACTGAATTCAAATGGCAAATGTTGTTCTAGTATAGTCTTTAAAATTTTATATAATACAGAAAAAAAGAGTGTACATATTTTATAATTAAATAGAGAAAAAAAAATTGGTTCATTATTTTGACTATCGAAAAGATATGTGAATATCCAATTATAACTTAAAGCACGCAGATGGCCTAGACACCCTAGACAATCATGACGTAGAAACAAATTAACTAAACGATCAATTACTTGGACATTGGGAACTGTCAAATTGCATAGTACGGTGTTTATTAGAACAGAAACTAGAAGGAAAATGATTTTTTCTAGAGAGGGATTGATAAACATGATCATGATCGTGATTGATAAACATGATACGTTTTGGGCGCAATTGACTAAAATTTTTTAGCAAATAAAATGTATGCGCAAAGATTCCCTAATGTTAAAAATCATCCTAATGTATTAGCGTTTATACGACTGAAAGAGCGATTTGAAAAAACTGGATATGTCGATTACGAAAAAAATTTGGGAAGGCAGAGTGAGCAGAGGGAGCTATGAGTGAAAAAAAAAAGGAAAATTTAGTTATTTAAGGCTGTAATTAAAAATCGGCATATTTCATGCAGGCAGACAGAAAACGAAGTAGGCATTAAAAAATCCACAGCGAACAAAATAACTTAGAAATATAAACTTCATCCGTATCATATACAATTGGTTCAAGAACTAAATCAAAATGATTTTGATCGAAGGCTTAAATTTTGTAACTGGGTCATAAAAAAAAAATAGAATAGAACGTAACTTTTTCAAATATATTTTATTCACGGATGAAGCAACTTTCCACAAAAATGGGTACGTCAACCGACATAACTTCCGCTATTACAAAAAAGAAAATTAAAAAGTGAAGATTCATTATCCCTTTAGATCATCAGCATAGATGGTCTCTTATTTTGTGGACTGGTATTAACGGAGATCGCCTCCTAGGACTATATTGTTTTTGTAAATAGAGTTAATGGTAATAGTTTTTTCAACTTTTTGCTAAATAATTTTGAAACAATTCATCTGAAATATATGAAATGCTAATCATGACTTGAGGCAATGAAATTAGGCTACACTAACATGAAACTCATGAAAAGTTCCATAGTGGACTCGTGGAGAATATTTAAAAAAAATAAGGAAATTTCTTCCCAGACTAAAGAAATTAGCAAATTTTTGTGTGCAGCGCAGGAAATATTTTTTTCTTTTTGAATATTTTTAACATTCGCAATGAGCTACTATACACGTTTTCATGTATACCTGGTACCTAGATGAAACCTGGGAGGGTCATGAATACTTTCACACAATGGTACTGTTACGAGCCACAGGATGACGTAAACTGCATTTAATAGTAGCCTACAACCGACATAGCTAATCTATATGGTCGTACGCTTAGTCACTACTTCAGTTGAAAAAAATCTATTAGTTGTAAATGCCCATGAAAATGCAGAACTAAGAAGGTTCAAGGATTATGATTCAAATGAAATCATGAGTGGAGCGAGATGTTACAAGAGGCCCAAATTCCAGGTACTCGATTGAAATAACAGAATGGGATATAAATCCAAGCAGGACCAGCCATAACATCAACCAAGTAAGTACAAAAAACTTTACATATTTATTTTTAAGCGAAATTCTCTGTAATGCATAAAAGATATGGCGCTCAACTTGCAAATGTAATACATAAGAAAATATTACAATTTTATCTCAGGTGATAATAGTTATATCACATTAACAGATATAGTAGTAGCAACAAGTAATCACAACAGCGGCTGTGGAAATTTCTTCCTTAAAAAAAAATGACTTAGTGCTTTGGTGGGTTGACGAATACTTAAAACCAGAAACCGGTCTTGGAAGATACTCGCTGACGTCTGATGGGGGATTAAAGGAATAGGAATTTTTTTGTGTGGAGCAGACATTTTTTCTGTGCTCCTTGTTTTTTGAATATTTTTAAAACAACAATCCATTGTTTTTTACTCCGACATGAACAAAAATTAACAAAAGATGTTGGTTTTTGCAGTATTTTGAAATCATGATTGGACTCTTTTTTAGTTTTTCTAGTCGTCGGGTTATTACGACTTTAGAGAGCGAATGGATCATCAAAGCTTATATGTATATAATAATATATTTGATTAGAGTCTTTTGAATTTTGTAAAATGAATCAAAATCGGCATAATATCCTTCATATCCTATCATGACAAAGCCCGCTCTTATTCAAATTCAGCCATTCAAATAATCAGCTCCTACGAAAAACTTCGAGTTGATGTCTTATGCTAGATTAATTACTTAGTAATTTAATTGAAATTTATATATATATATATATATATATATATATATATATATATATATATATATATATATATATATATATATATATATATATATATATATATATACCAGGTGTCCCATTAAGGCTGGATCGCGGCCGTATCTTGAAAACTATTTATCCCACAGCTTTGGGGAAAAAAATTGATCATGAGAAATTCACCAAAAATATGTTTAAGCTTCATTACATATGTTAATTTAATTACATAAGCGGAAAAAATGTCTTTCCCCAATTGTTGTATTTTCTCTTTTGTGATGCTTAAATACTACTAAATAGTTTTCAAGATACGGCCGCGATCCAGCCTTAATGGATCTTGAAAACTATTTATCCCACAGCTTTGGGGAAAAAAAATTGTACTAAAAATGATCATGAGAAATTCACCAAAAATATGTTTAAGCTTCTAAAACGACCGCAAGAGGGCGTGACGAGCTAAACATTTTTAAAAATCATTTTTTTTGTGTATTTTCAAGTGTTAACCGAGTAAGAAAAATTTTCAGTTATAATTAGCAAACTGTCTCCTACAACTTTGTTTTATGACATTTTGTCGTAACTTCGCGAATAAAGAAGTGGGGGGAGTTTTACCTATTTAGATAAAAAGTCGTCTAATGTCCGTTTACCTAAACCGATTTTTCTCAATGTAGATTCATTTAAAAGGCAATTGCTGGTACAATCAGATAAACTGGGAGATAAATTATTTAGTTTATAAATAAAACCGCGAGGTGGCGTTACATTCAACAAGTAGTTAGTAGTAGTAGTTAGTTTTTTGAAGTTTTGTTCAGTTTTTTCAAATGGAATGGTACAGCTTTTACTACATAGTAAGAAAGGTAATTTAAAGAGGAATCATCCAGTGAAAACCCGAAATCGATATCTCTTACATGTCAAGAGATATTTCGATTTTTCTGAAAAAATCAGTTATTACTTCACTACTACCTGCATTAAGTTAAAACAATATTAACCTAATGTTTGCCTTCCTTCACACTTTACTCAGGCTTAGGACTGCTCCAAATTCTTCGTGCCATATTAATTTGGAGTGTGTTTAAAGGCCAACGGGCCAACAACGAAGATAATAATAATAACAACAGTCAAATAAAATTAACAGCACAACAGTCTAATTAACAGAATCTGAAATTTAACGCCTTTCTAAATGTTCAAAATGCCTTCCATCCTTAGAAATGCAAAGATTTATTTTTCGACGAGTACTAAAAATGGCAGCTTTAATTTCCGCTATTGAAATGCTGGTTATTGAATTTTGAATTATTTCAATCATGTTTTCTCGTGTGGTAGGACGAGTTTGAAAAACAAGGTTTTTTAGTCTTCCCCACAAGTAAAAATCGAGGACTGTCAAATCCGGGGAGCGCGCCGGCCACGAAAATAAACTACCCCGTCCTATCCAACGATTTGGAAACGAAGCATCCAAGAAGTTTCGAACCACCTGCGAGAAGTGGGCAGGGCATCCATCATGCTGGTACCACATTTGTCTTCTTGTTTCCAACGAAACATCTTCCATTAGTTCTGGCAGTCCATTTTGTAAAAAATTTAAATATGTTTCACTATTCAAATGTCCATTAAAAATAAAGGGACCAATAATTTTGTCTCCCAAAACGCCACACCATACGTTCACACTCCATCTATTTTGGTGGTTGATTTCTAACATCCAGTGTGGATTAGCAACTGCCCAGTAGTGCATATTATGTAAGTTAACGCCTCCATCACTGCTAAAAGTAGCTTCATCAGTCCATAGTATGCGTTTTAAGAATTGTTTATTTCCACTATACATATTTTTTAACCAGTGACAATAGTCTAACCGTCTGTCGAAATCGTTATCCAAAAGGGCTTGGTGGAAGACAACATGATAGGGGTGCAGCTTGTTATCTCTTAAGATTCGATGAACGGATGTCTTGCTAATACCTAATTCTTCAGATATTTGTCTGATACTTAAATGGGGGTTGGTTTCAACATAAGCCAGAACATTTACAACATTATCTCCATTACGAATCGAACGTAACCTGGTGCGGACTGGATCTGGATGCACAATTCCTGTTTCTCGTAAGCGTCTTGCTAGACGTGTAAACACCTTCTTCGAATAATGCCTTCTTTCGGTATATTGACTTGCATATTGCCACTCTGCAATACATGCATTTTCAAAACATTGGAAATACACCGCCAACATGTCATAGGCCTCGTTATTCGTAAAAGGCATTGTTAGATATTATTATAATAATTATTAATAATCAATAAATGCAATGTTAAAAATGTAATGCATTTCAAAACTGACAAGTTAATTTGACTGTTTTTGTTTGTTTCCATGGTGCCCTTCTTACACTCTTTGTGTAATGTACCTAAGGATTGCATGCGTTTATTTGGAAACCCGAAAACGCATAATTTCATTCATCCATTCATTTAGTTTAAAAGAAAGAGTAGGTATATTTATTAATGACTGATTTCAATATTCTGTCAAGTAGTATTTAAGCATCACAAAAGAGAAAATGCAACAATTGGGGAAAGACATTTTTTCCGCTTATGTAATTAAATGAGAAAATATTATCAAGGTCAGGATTAGAACATTTATGATGATTGATACTGAATAGATAATTTTATTTTTTAAATAAAATTGTTGCGGTTGCGATTGCAACCTAAATATTAAGACCAATTTTTAACTTAATATTACGGTATAAATTAAAACTAACTGATTTTTTCAGAAAAATCGAAATATCTTTTGACATGTCAGAGATATCGATTTCGGGTTTTCACTGGATGATTCCTCTTTAAATTACCTTTCTTCCCATGTAGTAAAAGCTGTACCATTCCATTTGAAAAAACTGAACAAAACTTAAAAAAAACTATCGTTGAATGTAACGCCACCTCGCGGTTTCATTTATAAACTAAATAATTTATCTCCCAGTTTATCTGATTGTACCAGCAATTGCCTTTTAAATGAATCTAAATTGAGGAAAATCGGTTTAGGTAAACGGACATTAGACGACTTTTTATCTAAATAGGTAAAACTCCCCCCCACTTCTTTATTCGCGAAGTTACGACAAAATGTCATAAAACAAAGTTGTAGGAGACAGTTTGCTAATTATAACTGAGAATTTTTCTTACTCAGTTAATACATACTTGAAAATAAACAAAAAAAATGATTTTTAAAAATGTTTAGCTCGTCACGCCCTCTTGCGGTCGTTTTAGAAGCTTAAAAATATTTTTGGTGAATTTCTCATGATCATTTTTAGTACAATTTTTTTCCCCCAAAGCTGATCCATCCTTAATGGGACACCTGGTATATATATATTTATTTATTTATAAAGGATTCTCTAATAAGAGTGTAGGAACCTTGAAATGTAATAGCAACAATACTGTTATTGAACTATTAATTACGGTTAATCTCACTCATAAACTACTGTGTTCAGTACACGATTCAACATCTCGTAGAAATTGGAAGTTTGGGCCAATGAAAATTCTCAAGTGATTTAGGAGTTGCCTCTTCATTTTCAAAAAGTTACTGTTTGATGCGATTTTTAGGCCGAATGAGTCATAGCACCTTATTTTTTTAAAGACGATGATGGATATCACGTTACTGTTATTGGTGAAAGTTCTATAGCCATTAGCTCAATTGATCTATAGCCCAAGATATTATATTAGCTAAGATAATATACTTGGCCTTAACTGATAAATGTGGATATAGACAATGTTTCCTCTCAACAAGATGGCGTGACTTGCCACACATCTCGCCAATCGATTTATTTCAAGAAAAGTTTCCAAGATATTTCGCGAAATGGCAATGTCAACTGGCCACCAAGATCATATGATCTCACATCAGTGGATTATTTTTTGTAGATTTATGTTAACTCTCTGGTTTATAAAAATTATCCCCTAATAATTTTTGAACTCAAACGAAAAATTCGAAAAACGAAAAAACGGAAAATATACCAGACAATATTTTTATTATATGTGTATGTAAAAATGTAATCGAAAATTAAATCTCGAGAATGCATTCCAGCAGACAAAGCAAAAGGAAGATATTTCAACATTTTAAAACATATAGCCATTATTTGCTCTTGACGGTAAAATTAAAATTGCCAGATTAACGATTAATCAAAAAAGCCTATATTATAACATTTTCTTCAGTGACAAAATTAAATTAAAATAGAACCGCTCAAATTGGTTACTGAAATAAAGATTAATAGGAATGTAATATTATCTTATACTTGAAAAGGTACCAATTATAAAAGTATAATTAGAAGTAAAATTATTAAATATCTGGCCCCCGAATCTTCTTAAATTTTAATCTTAATATTGTTTGTGATAAAGTTTCACAATAAAACACAGCAATATTGTAACTTAATATCTTGTATTGACATACCTTTTGACCCTTTTAATTTTAAATTGTAATATTCTTGTACAACTGAACTTCAAAATTAAGGTTTTATTAATTTATACAAGGAAGATAATTAGCGCCTTCATATTAAGGAGGGATATTAATCCCTGCATTGTAATTTCTGGGGCTTGAGCAATGCAATTTAACAGTGCTCAGAAGTTCCAAGATCTGTTATTAAAATATGTCGACCACGATTTCCCATTTTATATGCGAATTTAGATTTATACTTTGCATGTTTTTATTTAATTAAAATTAAACCCTTCTAAATATGACATTCATTTTCTATTTTAAATGACTGAATTCTATTTTAGTTGCTACAAAAACCACTTGCCTACTTACTGTTTTTTTTTTTATTATTTTATTGCATCAAATTTACTAATTATTATGGCATTACAAAGTTACGATTGACATTACATGAAACGACTTCATGATAAAGAATATCAATTTAAAAAGCATATAAAGGTGATCACGTATGTGTATATAGTTATTATTTAGTTTAAAAAGTGTTCACCTACATAACAGTCCAACTACGTTTAATCAATATTAAATTGTTTTGAAAACTTTTTCCCATAACGTCTGTTTTGGAAAAAACTAATTAAAATCGATTTAATTTACCCTTTTTTTGATTGGTATTAACGTCAAAATTAAACAGAATATTAAATGTTAAAATATTTTAGAACTTTCAAGCCAATAAAAACTTCGTCACTCGAAGTGTTACCGATTACGCCTTGCTGTAACTGCTGTGGCTGCCGAACAGCTAATCACAACAGACTTTAATCTATAATATTGTTTATCAGTTCGTTACCCGCATATCGTTCTACGTCGCAATTCAAAAGAAATGTTCGTAACATAATTCAAACGTAATAGTGTGATTGCTTTGTATTTGGCAAGAAAATTTCAACCTGCTTGTTCGTGAGCTACAGAATTTACGTGTTAATAAAATGTTTATGTAACTGAAATATGAACTAAAGTTGAAGCCTTAAAAGATATAAAAAGTACAACATTTAATACCGGCACAAAAGGCAACAAGACTTTCAGAGCGACAAGAGGCGACAAGAACGATCAAAAGCATTGAAAAACATGCATGCAAGTGACGAATTCGAAAATGTTGTTTTTTTCAAATGAGAAAATGTAAAAAGAAAATGAAGGGCAAGTCCAGCGATAGTTTGGACTACCGAGTTGCTATGCGTAAACAAGCGCCTACTTCTGTGATGGTTTGGGCTGCTATAACGGCAAATGGTAATAGTAATAATTAATCGATCAGGGCGTTAAAGTGAACCAGCAAGTGTACCAACAAAAGGTGTTAAAATGATGTGTTGATCCCTTGGACACAAACAATTTTGTTCCAACCGTTGGACATTCCTACAGAACTCGACATCATCCCATAAAGCTAAGTTGACACAACAATGTTTACAAAATCACATTCCACAGTTTATTTATTCGCAACAATGGTCTTTATACTCAATACACTTGAATCTAACGATCTTCTTCATATGGTCCATTTTGGGGTCCATAAAGTGTCAACAAAAAATATGAGAGTTTGGACACCTTGAAGTCAGCTTTTCGTTGGGAATAGCAACGAATTCCATAGGCTCACATCCAACCAGCGTGCAATTCATTTATAGGAAGACTTGATACCATTATCCGCGGTAGCCATATTAAACAGTAAGATGTTTTTCATGAAAGTAATATATTTTCAACATTGTCTAAAAATATTCACAATTGACAAAACTATAGCTACAACATTGTTAATTGTTAATATGCCGAGTAACGGATCCTATATGCATAAAATTATTATACGCATTGGTAATATAACATTGTATTTAATATAAATTTCATATTTTATAAATCAAAAAAATGTTATCCTTTTATTACTATATATATATTTTAAAAAAAGATCTATCATCTAAGCAAATAAGTGTTAAAGTAACTTTGGCAAATAATAATAATTGGTTATTCGTTAATAACCAATTATTAACCAATTTATTCGTTAACAAACTACAAATGAACTAATGAACATTCCTAGAACAATTTTTAAAAACTTAAGAATCATGCCATACATCACCCAAAATGGAAATGGCAACGTGGCATTGACTAATTGAGATGATACACACGACAAAGAATATTGGCGACAAAAAATCTTTCAGTGTATGTATTGAAATTCCATTTAAAACTAAAATTGTATTATGTACACGAATATCACATTATGCTCTTTATTTACGGAGAAGCTGCTCGAATTCGAGATATACCATATCTTTTTCTACATGTTCGCGAATAATAAGGTGCGTCCAAAAACTATAAGGACATGTGCTCCTTTGTTTTTGTTCATATTCATTATAGTTAGTCTTTTTGTTTGTTACTGTTGATATAGACGCTGCGAATTAATACGAATATGTATCTAAATATGTTAAATTCCTGTACAAATTATAAAGACATAGTAAATATTTACCAATATTGAATAATTGGTACCAATTATTAAAAACATTTTTTACGTTCTTCTTATACTTTTTACACGGCTAAAAAACTGGATTTTTTATGATTTAATTATTCTTTTTAGAGAAACCAACTTTATTTATTTGTAGTTTTAGAATGTTTAACGCGTCGATCATTGATCTTTCATTTCTGAATCTGTTCTAATAATCCCCTAACTCATTTTTCTGCTGTCTTCTAATCTTTACCGTAGTATGAATGAATTCTAATTTTTCTTCCTTTATTAATTCTGCTGTATAGCTCTGCTGTATACTATGAAATATCAAATTCAACAATTTTTCGTTAATTCTCTTATTGCTATATATATATATATATATATATATATATATATATATATATATATATATATATATATATATATATATATATATATATATATATATATATATATATATACGGTTCAACGTGCAGCTAGTGCAAAAAACACTCGAAAAAACCGAAAATTTACCAAAGCTAACAGGGGAATGAACTAGTTGAGTTGTGCAGGGCGCGTACGGAAATGATGGAGGTCATCTGAAGATTTTATGCAAACTTAAATGAAGATCAGAATCAGTCAAAGATAGTAGCGCCCACGGAAGTGGAAATAAATACTGATAAAGGAAAACACAGTGTACCAGTTGAAATGCTAAAAGCTGGTGGTTAAAATTTACATAAAATGATGTTGTTAGGTACAAGCAACTTGCAGTTAAAAATAATAGTTTGTAGCCAAAAATATCCAAAAAGCAAAGACAATTATTTTATGCCCCGCGTAATAATTGTTCATTTCATCAATCAGTTCCACAAACGATAGCAATTCGAAACTTGCAGTAAAAGAGAATCCTGCTGTGAACTATACAATTTTTCGTGCATACCTGATTTCCATATAAGATGGTGTAAACTGCATTGTATTACAGCATACATCCGACAAGGCCGATCAAGGTCTCGGGAGGCACTTGTTGACCTTAGGGGACCGACTGAATGAATGAGCAATTATTACGTGGAGCATGTATACATTTTTCTTGCTTTTTGAATATTTTTGGTTATTACTATATATAAACCGAACAAATGTGGACATTCTTTCTTTCATTTTATTACAGTCACGTCAACGATTGCAATAAAATCGGATTCCTGCATTGCTTAAATGAGTAAATCACTTAGAGACCTATATGAATAGTAATAATAGTAATAATATTTATACATTACATTCTACAGGTATCGATAATATTAAGGAATAAAACGCGATATGCAGTAACAACATGAGAGTAAGAGTCTTACTAACAGAGTTAAGTGTTACTTTGTTTAGAACCCAGATAAAGTACACATGTTATTAATTTTAATTTATGAAGATAAAAATATAAACATATTTGAAATACAAATAAACAGTAGTAAATTAACGAATAAAGAGTATCAGAACTTTGAAACGTAATACCGGCAAAGCTGTTTGAAATTAACATGTCACTCATGAACTGCTGTGTTCAGAACATTGTGTCAATTTACTCTTAAAAAAAAACAAGATTAAACAGCGCAGACCTTATGAAGACTGTGATGAAAATCGTGTTACCGTTAATGGTGACCATTATAGGAATAGGCTAATGAATATCTTTGGGCTGAACTGATAAATGTGGATATAAACAATGTTTTCTTCTAACAAGACTTCTCATCTCGCAAGGCAATCGAATTATTGCAAGAAAAGTTTCCTGAACATAAAATGTGGTATAAAATAAAAATTACTGGATTATCACTATAGATATTATTGTGCCTCATTTTATTAGTTCTGACATTCTTATTGGAAAACCATATAGAATCAAGTGCATGGCAAGTACACCAATACAGACAACCACATAATTTATTGGACAAAGATATTGTTAAAATATTGCATTACAAAAATAAATAATTACATAAAATAAGAATATAACTGACTAGAGCATAGATAGAATATTTAATTTAGCTGCAAAAGCCAACCTTATAAAGATATACAAACCAAATTCCAAATACTTAATGGATATATATATATATATATATATATATATATATATATATATATATATATATATATATATATATATATATATATATATATATATACAAGACAAGAAGGAAGAAGGAGAGAGACGGACATAAGGGAAACTCAAAAAGAGAGAAAGTAGGACAGTTTCTACTGATAAGGAAGAAAAAATATGTTATGTTAACTTAATATCTGAAAATAATTATTGCTTATTTAACTCTTTGTTCCCTAAATTTTTTTTTAGAAAGTTTAGGTAAACATGAAGAATACTGTCCTTTAATATTTTTAGAATATACAAAAAAAAATATTTTGTGATAATTGTTACTTTGATACATTGTTTAGACCATGGTCTCAATATGTAATCGCTAGGAAGATAAAATAGAGTAGGTGTAAATTATAGATATCATATAAGCTATACAAAGTCTCTATTATTTGAAATACATGTGAAATCTAAACCATTATCTTTTATCATATAACATACAACATTTATTTTTTCCAAAAAGGCACAAACCCACTTGATATGTGGAGCACATCCTCTTTGATCTATGCGGCTCTTTACTTGTGCTGTCAAGAGCGCATCTTTTTGACGTGCTATGTTGTAGCATATGCAAGCTCTGGTTAAACTGTAATTTATACGGTACTACAGGTTTGAAATGATTTATTACTGTGGGAGGAAAGCTTCGATCTAATTTTATTTTTGATCTCATGCCAGTACCTCATGCCGTACCAATCCTGACGCAACTGACATTCTAAAGAAATTTAGATTTGGATCTGCTGATTGTG
Organism: Cosmopolites sordidus; assembly: GCA_031761425.1. Classification (NCBI taxonomy): domain Eukaryota; kingdom Metazoa; phylum Arthropoda; class Insecta; order Coleoptera; family Curculionidae; genus Cosmopolites; species Cosmopolites sordidus. Next base: position 42,719 of record JARFXV010001045.1, on the reverse strand, counting down.
CTTTCTGCTTGAATATAACGAAAGACGGATTGATCTATAAAATACCGCATTATTCTATGCTACCATTGTTTTTATTTGCGATCTATTTCATAGATGGATTTCAGCATGTCGATTTTGTCAACATATTCTATATGCTGATTATAGTTCAATTATGATGAACATCATACAGTGTGTAAACTTAAATCTTTTTGTTTACGGGTGACAGTTGCCTCATTTAAAGGATCATGATAGCTCCCAAGAAAAATAACTAATTTGCTATCTCTCCATTTTGCAAACTTAAGTCCATCTTTACTGACGCTCCAGTCAGATTGGCCCTTTGTCTGTAATTCTTTGTCAATTTTTATATTATTTAGAATGTCTTTTCTATTGGCCCTTACAGTACCACAGGCATAAATAAATTCCTTCTGAAGCGATTTTTGTAACTGTACAGAATTGAAAAAAGTATCAAAATATATGTGGTAACCTTTCGCTATCAAATCTGTTGTCAAATCTAAAACTACCCTACATCTTAAATCTTTCTCGGCTTGATTATTGATTTTGCCAACATATATTTGGAATTGACAAACGTATCCATGCTCGTCAGCGCGTATTCAAACTTTATACCCTCGCTTGATAGGTTTGAGGGGCATATCCTGTTTTAAAAAGCTGCGACCTTTAAATGGAATCATACTTTCATTAATTGATTAGTATTTTGATGGGTTGTATGTGAACAGTTTCAGATAATGAATCCAATAATAATCGAACTTTATACCGCTTGTCATACCCTGAAGAGTTGCGAGTAGGCATTAATGAGTTGTCATCTAGGTATATGTTTCCTAAAAGCCAAACGAATAGATAGCTAGTCATTACTGAACTTATGTAATGATCTCTAAATTCTGGTTTTGCTGACCAGTAGTCGCAATAACTGTGTAATTTTTTTATCGCCATCAAAATGTTTATACCAATAAAGGTTTTAATTTCCTTAGCATTTGTTGGTATAAATGAAGAGTCAGCTCCATGCCTCTAAAGCGCATATGACTTTGTTTGAAATACAATTTTATCAATCGAAGTTTTAGAAAAGAGATTAAAAAAAACATCCACTGATGTCTCAAGCTTATCCGGGATTTGGGGACCAGTTTCTGCTCTAAACTTCTCATAATTGGTTAGACTTAGTATTGGTTTGTTGATTGCGTCCAGCTTGTCTTTTTGGTAAGTTTTCTGTTACTAACCACACTTAACCTGATTATTACCTTCTTCCTCCCAAGCGCCATCACCAGTCATAACATTTTCACAATCACTTTCTGTTCTGTTATCTACAACCGGCTAGATATCTTCAATAACTCTATACAAATTAGTGAGATCCATTAAAGTTTCTTCATCTACATCATACTCTTCTTCCAATTCACAGTAGGATAGAGTTTCATCTAAGAATGTTGAACTTTGCCGTTGGCGTACACATAAGTACAAAAAAAACATATGACTTATATATCAACTTATAAACTTATAACTTCCAAACAGACAAGCGGAGGTGATTACCATGCGTTTCACTAACTGACATTTACGTCTAGAATAAAAGACTGCAACATTATTAAGTATATTGGGTGTATAGGCAAATACTACAATTAGTAGTTTTAAACACAAGTCACTAGGAACTTAGCTAAACATTTTCAAATTTGTGGTTTCTTAGTAAAACCACTAGAGGACAAAGGGTTCAAGCTAATATGCATTCACTACCGTAAAATCTGAAATGAATCATATTATGATCATATTATTCCATTAAGATAAATCAAACAGAAAGTGTTATAATAATTTCGTTCCAAACGCTCCCACAGAAATATGTATACATTATTGTGGCATTTTATGCAACACGGACTGACAGAAGTTTTAACTCTAGGCGAATGTAATATAGACTAGCAACACAGGGATCGGTAAATATTAACGTGGTTATTAATTTACGACAAAATGAAATGACGGGAACGTGGTGCCTATCTTAGACATTTATTAAGGTTGATTTATGAAAATTGCTAATTTGGACAGGAGCGGAACTAAATATTAAACCTGTTTTTAGTTTAATTAAAACGGAGTGCTCGGTAATGTCTAGTTTTTGGAAGTTGAGCTAGTTGGCTTCATTTCTTAAATATGCATATTATATTAGAACGAGGAGAGGTATTTGAGGAGTTTTCCTGTTTTATTATCTCATTTTAAACAGACTTGAGAAATAATTGTTTTACAGTTTGTTTAAATTGGAGCTGTATTATTTAGTTATAGTATTTTTTTTTCATTTAATTAAAAAAAGTCCACATGTTGATTGAAACATTTTAGGTTATATGTTTCATAATATTTATGAAAAGAAAAACATTTATTGGTATGGGATTCAAATAATTTAAAGATCCTTGGTAGAATTAAATATCATACTTTCAATTTATATCATATTAATATTATAATAATTGCAGCCAATATTATAATATTTGCATTGCACACTAGCACATTAATAAAGGGCCATAGATTATTTGTTATACTTTCACTCATTGATGTAATATATTCTATACCACGTACCACTAAGAGGAGTGTATATGTATATATATATATATATATATATATATATATATATATATATATATATATATATATATATATATATATATATATATATATATATATATATATTGCCTGAAAAGAAAAGTCTTCGATCAGTGCGTTCTACCCGTTATGACATACGGAAGTGAAACCTGGACACTCACATCGCAATCAGTTCAAAAACTTCGGGGGCACAGACGGGAATGGAAAGATGTATGCTTGGCATTTCAAGACGAGACAGAAAGTCCTGCGCACGGATCAGGGAACAAACAAAAGTCTGTAACATCATTGGAAGAGTAAAGGAATTGAAATGGAGATGGGCAGGCCATATGGCGAGGCGATGGGACGACAGATGGACCAAGGCAATCCTGGAGTGGATACCGCTTGATCGCAAACGTTCGCGAAGAAGACCGAAAGCACGATGGATTGATGACATCGTTAAGTATATTGGACCCGAGTGGCAGAGGAAAGCCCAGGACCGTGAAAGTTGGAAACATGCTAAAGAGGCCTTCATCCTGCAGTGGATCGATACAGGCTGATGATGATGATAAGAGATATATATATACATATATATATATATATATATATATATATATATATATATATATATATATATATATATATATATATATATATATATAGTTCCAATTTGTTTCATTCCAATATTCCAAACCTGAAATAGAAAAAATCTGTCCATTGTCACTTACAAATACTAGAATGACGGTATTGATTGTTTTATTAAGTTTTTTGCTGTAAAATGATCTGCGGGGAATAGAATAAATTATGATTACTTACTACCTGGTAGATACACTGCCAGAACATTTTCTTAAAATACTCAAATTAATATTTTCATAACATACATTTATTATATTAGAATGTTTCGATGTATCATCAATGTGTCACTTTTTCTTTAGGCACTTTTCTTAATGCGTCTCGGTTGTCGAGAAATCTGAATTAGCCTGTGTCATTTTTTTTTTAGCTTGGTGATCCTTGTATACAAATATAATAAATTCAATTTTTATCCATTTAAATATTTAGCAAATATGCTATTATTGGTGAAATACTTGTCTTTCAGTTTTTGTAGCATTTATTTTTGAGTGTTAATTAATATGAAATTTTTGGAATTAAATACCTGTCAGTTTTTCTTATTAATCTCTGTCTATTAATTTTCTCTATAGGAATATACATTGTAATGCAAAATTAGGAAAACTTTCTCACTGTGTGTACCTATATGCAGTGCAGATACAGTGTCCTTACCAGTTTGTCGCGGCTCTCGATTAATTACAACCTTGAGTTCAGAGTATTTTTTTATTCTTGAACGACCAATTGATGTAATATTAAGATGAAATCTCTATACTACATTTTTCCAAGTCACAACAAAAACAAAACAGGTTGTCAAACAGGTTTGAAAGGGCAATTTTGCTATACGTTTTGTATATTTAATGGTGATTTTCTGTATACATAATCATTTAAAATAAATCAGGAAATAAGCCAGCAATTCACCATCATAATTTTCATTTTACACTACTGTAACAGTATCCAGTTAGATTGGTATATTCACCAAATTAGACTGCACTGATTGTCGAGCTGTTACATTATTCACTTATTATAATAATAAAATAGCTCAACATGGCATAAAGACCAATGGCTTCGACTTTCTTTACAAACTTTCTCGATTTTATTTTATTCATGGCTGCATTCTGCCAGCCCCCTGTCCTTGCTGAACCTAAATCTTCTTTGCATGTCTTCAACCATTCTTTCTTGATCGTCCTTTTTCTTCTTCGACCATCTCCTCTTGACAATGCTTGTTTTGCTCATCTACTATCTAGCATTCTTAATACGTAACCCAACCAGCACAATCTGGAAGACCTAACTATCTGACTTATAGATGGTTTTCCGTATATAAGTTTAATTTCTGTATTGGTTCTTCTTCTGCATATTGTCTCCTGTACTTTCACTCCACCAAATATCTTCCTCAGTACTCTTTGCTCCCAGACATTCAATCTTTCCACTACCTAACCCAACTTATTATCGTTCTGGCCCCCCACCATTTCGCCTTCTTCGTTTTTCGTCATTTCACCCTCTAACAGGTCTTTAAAATGTTCTCTCTATCTGCTTAGTTTTCCTTCGACATCTCCTACTAAGTGTACATCCTTTTTTAGGTATTTTAAGGTATTTTGGATGTTTTGTATAGGACTCTTTCTTATTTTTGGCTTCTTGGTAGAAGTTTCTTATTTTATTATTGTCTTATTTTTCTTGAATTTGTGATAATTCTTTTTCCGTCTGTTCTTGCTTCTTGCTTCTACTTTTCACTAGTTTCCTTGTTACCTCATATTGACTTTGTATTACATCGTTTGAGTTCTCCAGCATCTTTTGCCTTACTACTTTCCTCAACTCAATTGCTGCAGTCTCCATCGAACCACTATTTCCCTTTACTGAGTCGCCTGCATTCCTACATATTTTTGTGTCACTTCCTTCATTCCTGTTCCTAACTCTTCCCATTCCCTCTCAATACTATGTTGTCTAGGTCTGCTTAGAATATTTTTTGTCATTCCTTTTTCAAACTGCTGGACCCTAGAGTCATCTTTTAATTTTCTTACATCAAATTTTTGGAAGTCCTTTTAGTCGCTGACTTTTTGTTGGCATCTCTTCCTTGGCTCGTTATCACCAGAAAGTTATTAGAGTCCGCATCAGCTCCTCTATAGCTCCTTACATCTCTTACTAGCTTTGCGTGCTTTTTTTCTATTATTACATGGTCAATTTGGTTTCTCGTCCTACCGTCGGGTGCTATCCAGGTTTCTTTATGTATTGCCTTATGATCAAAACTTGTGTTCATTATTCTCATGTCATTCTCCTGTGCGGATCCTATCACCATTATTCCATTTTCATTACTCTCCATGTGTCTGCTCTTACTACTGTTATTCTGATGTGCATATCCTCGTTTCCTACTTTGGCATTTAAATCTCCTAATATTACCTTAACATCGTATGTTGAGATGCTGTTGTATATTAAATGTCTTATCATAAAATTCTTCTTTAATATCATTGCTCTTATTCTCAGAATAAATTCTAATAATCTATTATTGTTCCAATCATCAATTCTTACCGGTAAAAATATTATTGTTAAAAAGTACTACAATAACTACATACATATTGTTCTCAAGTCAATATGTCCAAAATAATAATAAAACATTTTTATAAAATATATCTAAATATGATTTTGTAAAAAATGTGTTTATTAACTGCTAAAGAGAAGTAAAGTTTAAATCTGCTAAATATGATGTATTCGGTAAAATAGTTTTCTTTCAATTTTACGTAATTTTATTGTGTGCTCTTAAATGGAGTGAGCGAATGTTTTGATGTCTATATTCTCTGGCACCGGTATATTGTACCGGTATTCGAAAACAGAATTAAATAATGAAAATTTTCTTACAATTTTACATATAATTTATTAAATTTCGATCGTTTATTCGTTTCGCATATGATGAATGTAAAAAGGAATTCAAGGGTCCTAATTATGTCTCCTGTAGTTTTCCAGCATACTGTAAACATGCATTGATCAGAAATTCTACTATAATTCGTTAAAATATTATTAGACCGATCTTAAATTATTTTAATAAATGGTGTTTTGGAGCTGAGATAGTCAGCAACATATGAATATCGGCATTAAAAACTTTAACGATATCTCTATTTTCCCAAGTGTCCTTTATTTAATGAAAGGAACTGTTTAACAAGTCAAATGAATTGGAATCTTCAGCTTAGTTTACAAAATAACAATCTTAACTAATTTAAGATTGTTATTTTGTAAACTAATTTGGCCCTCTACCTATTAAATAAGCAAAAAAAAAAGACTTTCTTGATATTGTCCAACGCATACCTCCTCGTTCTCTAGAATTTTATAACAATCTTTTAGAAGAATAATAATTTTTACGACATTTTTTATTCAATGAAATTTCAACAACTTACTGTTTCTTTAAATTTCATTTTAATATGTTTTAAATGCCGTTTTTCATGCAAAACATAATAATTTTATTTATTTTATTTTTTAAAATACATATAATTTTTCGTTGAGTTAATTGAGTTAAAAAAAAAGTGTTTCAATGAAATACATAAGCAGTGTTTTTAAAATACGGTTAATTTATCTTTTTAATATATTATAACTTTTTGTTAATTATCTTTTGAAATAAACTTTTGCTACGTTTATATTTTCAATGACTTATTATGAATATTTATTTCGCATTTTAATAAGCAAGTTTATAAAAAAAGAAAAGAAGAAAGAACAACATTGTAACCGACATTTTTCAAAGTCGGTTACAACGTTGTTCCCTCTGGATAATTTTTTTTCCACTTTTCTCATATTTCTGGGTAAAGGAGAAAAATATGGTTTCATAGGGTATTAAAGACTGACATGTACAGCTGAAATTTAAAGTCAATGGTAAATAAATGTGAAATTTTAGGTCAAAAACAGTTTTTTGCTTCTCCTGTAAAATTTTGATTTTAGCGGTTATAACGTTGTTCGTATCACCTATACAATTACCTGAACAACTTTACCCCATGAGGTCACTGAAATTTTCATCTAATTGGCCCTTGGAAACTTATTTAGAAGTCAGTCAAGTTACTGATAGATAATCTATTCAATATAAAATATCTTAACAATTTAAATAAATTTAACTTTAATTTAACGAATTAACTAAACATATATAGTTTGTTGTCATAATGTTGCTAAGAATATACGAGCATAGATACACTTCGCCCAATGATTTTCCAACTTTTTTATGCATTCTGACAAGCACCATTTGTGAAATTCTGCAAAATAGTATTTTTTTCATGTCATTAGGTGAATTCTTTCATTTGATGCTTTGTAGTAAGCCATTTTTTATGTTTGGAAAGAAAATAAATTAGAGGGGACCAAATCCGGAAAATGGGATTGATGTAGTTAGAGTCCGATGATGATGTTAATTCGGAATTCGTAGCGTATGAAATTAACCAATTTCATTGCTGCAAAGACTGAGAAATGGGCGGCTACACTTTCGTAGTAAAACATCACTTTTGCTTCGCTAAATGAGGGATTTTTGTATCAGCTCTTCGAAAAATGTTGTGTGGTCGACTTCCCTTTTCCTAAAATAGTCTATTAAGATTATTTTGCAGTTATGTTTTACGAATACCAAAAAATAGTGATAACCTTTCCGACTGATGGAAATGTTCTTCGGCTTCATCGGTGCAGCTTCGCCGGTTAAAATCCATTTTTTTGACGTTCATTTTTGGTGCAGAGGTAAATCCATATTTCACCAAGAGTCATGAATCACCGCAAAAGGTCCTTCGGATTGCCGTTATACGTGTCTAAATACCGTTGTGAAGTGATCACTCCATTCCGATTTTGGTTCGCAGTAAGCAAACGCGGCACACATTGCGCTAGTAGATTTCTCATGCCCAAATGTTCATGTATGATGTTATCATCTCAACAATCCCTCTAACCTTTACTTTGCGATTGGCCAATACGATATCATGAATTTTGTTAACCATTTCTTTAGTAGAGGCCCCAATGGGGTGCCATGAGCGCAGAGCGTCACTCGTGATGGTATGGCATTGAAACTTAGTAAATGACTTATCAACGATGAAATGCAAAGGAGCAGCCTCCCCGGAAGATGTTTTTTTAAATTTCCTTCGGTTTGTGGGCTGATTTTTCCACGTAAAAAGTAGTGTTTAATCAATACCCCTAATTTGTTTTTTTCTTGAGAACATGGAATATGGAACATGGAATTTCGAATATGGAACTTATCTGCTTTCGAAAGCTGTCAAAAGAAAAGATAATGTTATATTACCTTGAAGTTCATGTTTCTTTTTAGAGTTCTCTAATAGAATTTAATTTTTACTGATGAGGGCACTCAGGATGTCAAATTGAACAAGATACTATTCAAAGTTCAGTCATTTGTTTTAACATGTTGTAGAACTCGTAAAAGTTGCAAGATGTAAAAAATTGCAAAAAAAGAAATTATTATGAGTTACAAAATTTAAAATCAGACCTGACTTTTCGATATTTTCGCCCACTGCGTTGTAGAACTTGCAAAGAGATGTCAATTTACGAAAAATCATTTATATTAAAGTTGCAGAATAACAAAAACAAAAATGTTACATGTTACAAACATTGTTCAAAATTGTCATTTTATTCGGTTAGCGCAAATCTTGCGCAAAAATTGGTTCTTTTTACAGCATGCGGATGTTCTACTGCCCAAACATAAAATTTTCATTTCTATAATACTGATGTAAAAGCCACTAACAAAATTCAACTCAAACTATCACACCCGTTGACAATGATAGGGATAAAAGTGTTCGTGTCGTGTAGTCTTTTACATTTTACTATGACCAACTTTAACTTGACCTGATATAGACCTAGCCCTCGTTGTTGGTTCGTTTTCAACAATTTCTAAAATTTCTTCCTTACTCTCTATCATTTGGCATGGAGGACGTCTTTCAGCGAGAAGCGTGACCTCCTCGTTGCGCCTTTAAGTGCCTTGTGTCGCGAAGTCTTGCAACTAAACTTACAAACATCCGCGGAACAGGGTGATTTCTTAATGGAAACCTTTCCGCGTACAAACGACATGCTGCAGCTGCATTTTGTTGGCGCTCCCCTTTAAGTTAATATTATGTCCACTAGTTCATTGTTTTCATAATTGTGTGGCATTTTAATCGCAGAAAGTATTATTACCACTGGTCAAATCGAACATCGCACTCAAAAGAAATATCGTACAAGAATACAAAAAACTAGTCATACCCAGTATCAGCAGTAAACAAATATTTTATGTATTTATTTTGTGTGTTCACAATGCCAGTGGTCGAGAATATCAAACAGTCAGATCTGTTTTCAAATTTTGTAACTGTTAATAACTACTTTATTTTACAACTTCTATATAAATGATTTATGGTAAAATTATTTATTTTTACGGGTTCTGCAACCTGTTAAAATAAATGACCCAACTTTGAAAACACCCTGTATAATCACTTTTAAACTGTTTTCAAAACAGAATATAAATATGTGGTCAGTTTATTTGCAAAATACACGGAAAATCTACTACACTGGGAAAATTTCCTACCAATGTTGCTATGGAGATACGCATATTTACAGTAATATTCCATTGTATTTTTCAATATAATATTACACTATATTGGCTATATAAAACTGTTAATGGCAATATAACGATAAACTATTTTTGGAAAGTAAAGATTGGCCAATGTTATCGAAAAAAAATATTCAGTTTTCCTAATGTATTACCACATACTTTCGATTCATACACTAAGAAGCAAATTCGACGTGTAAATTGGTTGCCGAACTTTATAGAAGCAACTAGAAGACTTTGGTGAAATAAAATGGAGAATATAAATTTAAAGAAAACTATCTTTATAAAAGAATTAAGATTTTTGTTTAATTTTCCACTATAATAAAAATTGTATGACAATTAAAATTTACAACTTTTCTTTGTATCCGAACAATACACAAACAATCTCCAATATAGTGGAAATATCAGTAGCGCATTTTCATTTCTGAAGAAGGCACTGTGTGCCGAAACAATTGCCATACAATTCTCGATTATAGTAGAAATATAGATATATCTTAGATGTTATTTATAATGTTAGATCTTATTTATATTCTATTCTAGAATAAAATTCCGTTTTTAAATGGCTAGTGTGGCCTACCTCAGTTAAATATGAGAAAACAATCTTATTTTTGTTGTAATGAAGTATAATTCTTTTTAATACACAATAAAAATCTGATCAATAATATATTCGCCATTATTATTTATGACCCCTAGCCATTTTTTTAAGCTTATCGCTTAAGCTAGCATATCGACGAAAGTTGGATATCGGAATTTTTTAATCTGCTCATCAGCAAAAATTTTTCCATTCGGAAAATTCTACAATAATCTGAATAAATGCTAATAAAAATAATTAATATTTACTATTATTAAAAAAATACTTGCTACAATATTATTAACTGCATGTAGTAAGTAAAATTCAACTACAATTGAATTATACTTCACTCCTCGCAGGTTTACTTCAATTGCAACTTTTTGCTACAACAAATAATCATTACTTCTTCGGTATTAAAGTGATTTCACTGCGAAATTTTCAGTCGAAGGTTTTTAACAGAAAAGGCTTCAAAGCCTCTGACACCGCTCGTGAGATTTAAGCACTAGAGATAGAAGGTGCCGTATTAATCCGCGTCGCTTAGATCTGGTTCAAAAAATTCCGGGCGAGATACATTAGTTTAAAATATAGGGGAAAATCAGGTCGTCCACGTTCTCCCGATGCCGAAGTTTGAACAGCAAACCCATCGTGGTACGGTAAATAAATCTTTGTCTTGAGTTGTCTCCTGCCCGCCTAGTGTCGCTATTTCCTTCGCTATTTTCCAGACCCTTCGAAAAACTACACTATTTGACGAAGGAAATTCACATGCAGTATGGCGTTGCCTTGCTGAAAAATCATTTTTTCACGAGCTTATAGATACGACCTAAAAATAGATGACGTCGTAGGGTAACATCACATACATTCCAGAGATAAATTTGGGGGAACTTATCTAAGACAATACAGTTACAGAAAAATATACAGGGTATTCCATAACTTATCCGCCATAGAGCAACTGGTGGGATTTAATCAATAAATGTGTTGGCAAATGTTAGTTATTAAAAAAATAGATGGTGTTGAAAGTGAACTTATATTTTCGAAAAATTGAGATAATTTAAAATAGTTGAAAATATCAGTTTAAAAATAGAGGTAGTTTGGTTTTCAAAAACGGCAAATCCGATTTTGGTTCTAGCTCGAGGCTAGTTCCAGAAGAGCTTGCTATCTACGTTGTGAGGAATTAACTCGCTCATATTTTTTTACCCTATAAAGCTGGGAATATTTTGTTTTGTTGAGTTTGCGAGATTTTCGTGTTCGAATATTCCATTGCACATCTTGTCGATGGCTGAAAAATATGCGATTCACAAAGTGTGCCTTGAATGTTGTGTACAAATTATTAAATCTCAATGACAACTGTCATTGTTTTCTATCTCTCCTATTAAACGTAGGTGGAAACAAGTTTCTGCAATCTTGAGTTGGTATCAAATAATTTGTAAAAAATGTGCAGACTTAATCAATTTCCTAACCGTGATTTAAAGAATATGCTCTGCGTTTATGAACAAATAAATTATAATAGTCGCGCTGCAGTTAGAAGATTCCAAATCGACAACTTTTTCAAAGAATTTTCAATCAGTTAGGCGAAACAGGTTCGTTTTATTACAACAATCCTGGTGGACGACCGAAACGTATAACTGTAGAACAAGAACAGAAGGATATTTTGATTAGTATCGCGGAAAATCATGAACTAAGCACTAGGCGTTTGGAGGTATCTACATGAATTAACAAATCTACCGTTTCAAGAGTTCTCCATTAAGAAAACTTGTTTCCCTACAATTTTTCGCCTGTTCAAACTTTATTACCAAAAGATTTTCCGGCTATTACCAAAAGATTACGCACTGGAAAATCCATATCTCCGAAGAGAGCGACATTTCCAGCACTAATTTTTAATTAACATTTGGTGCCATATTATAGATAATTTTTTAATCGACCCATTTGATTTCCGCAAAAAATGAATGGATATCAATATGTGCAGTGTTTAGAAAATTATTTATTAGTCATTTTGGACGGTATACCTCTAAACTTAAGATAAGATATGTGGTTCATGCAAGATGGGGCGCCACCTCATTTTACTATTGCAGTACGAAATTATTTGAATCAACGTTTTCCATATCGATAGATTGGGCGGTGTGGCGAATTTCTTTGGCCATCTTGTAGCCAAGACATTAATCCGTTAAATTTTTACTTGTGGTTAGGGGAATGATTCAAGAATCTTCTACCCTTTTAGAGAAGAAAATAGGAAAAAGACATGCATCAATCATACACAATTCCAAGTTAGACTGTAAAAACATTTAACCGGCCCGAATAACATTTTGAGGCCGGAATTAATTCCAAAATTGCGAAAATTAAAAAATAAGGTAATTTCAAAAAGAAAGATGTTTATTATTACAAAATCAGAGAGAAGAACATATTTTTGAACACAGAATAAAGGATTTTTCTTCGCTAGGCAACAAGCTAAAATAACTTAAACAAACTTTTCGTTATAGACAAAACGTTTAGTAGGTTCGACAAGTCAGGTGAGACCACGTGAGGGAGACATTCAAAATTGCTTCCGTGTAAGTCCTTTGCAGCTTGAATGAAATAAAAAAAAACGTTCGTTATAGTAGAGTCAACGAAGTAAAATAGGATTCTATGCCGCTACTTATGGGATTTTCTTTCATCTTTACATTGGTTTTTCATCATATCAAAACGATCAACGTAACGCATACTCCCGAATCGCCTGGAGTGAAGGTATATACTCAGTAGAACCACTCTTCTTTTTTCTGAAAGCAGTCTCCATAACGGATTGTATTAATATGGGCGGATTATAGTAATTTTCTAAAAAAAAAGAATACTGAGACGATCGATTCATCTGTTGAAACCCGCAATTTTCTTCTGAATTTTGAATTTGTTCTGAATTTAGTATACCGTTTCAGCCATTTTCGTACAGTTTTACAAGAACATATTTTTTTGGTCAATAACTTACGCTGCATTAGGATGGAATCAAAATAGTTGTCAAAGAAGACTTTGTGATTTTTTTCCACCAAAATTCGATGAGATCCATGACAATTATTTGACCCGATTTTTTTTCGGTTACCTGGTAGGCTTTGCCGGTATATATTTGAAATTTTAGACATGTATCCTGTTGAATCTGCTCGGATCCAACCCTTATAGCCTCACCTAATGGGCTTCATTGGCATGTATTGGCGAAAGGTACTATCGTATACCTTTGAATCGTATTATGCTTTTATCCACCGATAGAAATTCATTGGCATTAATTGATAAAAAAACGTTTTCTGCAATTTAATAAATAGAGGCCTTACTTTGATCAGTTTGACATAGTTGAGTTTATTTTTTCCTGATTGTACTGTGTTGTCGTTGAGATTAATATTATTCATCAACCAAGCAAATCTGTCTTTATCAATAACTGGTCTAATGAAAGGATCCCTCATTTCCTCATTGGATGGCCACTAACCATGGCAGTCTTCTCAAACCCATAAGAATATTTACACCAAGGAAGATATTTATTTCTTTTTCCGAGGTGGGTTTAAAATTTTTTCGGTCACCATATTTTTGATAGGAGTATAAATGGGCCTGGAAGACAATATGACCAATAAAACGCTGGTCGCTTTCTCGAGAGAATCATAGAGATTCAGAGCAGTGGGTTCTTCAAGAAGGCTTGATTTTATAACATTCGAAACATTATTGGTCATCCAGTAGCCGTGGAAAAATATATCCGATCGTCTTGCAAACGGAATGTCAACATCACTACTTAATCCAATGTATTAATATTAGACAACAGCTAGCATCAACATTTCATCATTTAAAATATTTTCTAGATCGTCTTCAATCGATTCATCACCGCTCGTCATTTCATTCACAAGTACATAAAAATCCTCTTAATTCATGTTTTTTTAGTGATTTCCAATGAAATAAAAAACTATGTTGAAATTTGCACTTTACCGCACTAGTTTTAGTCCGGCAATATTATTTAGTCCGAACTAAAGTCAGATAACCGCACAAAAAAAACCTTTCACATATATTTTTCAAGCTCTTATAATATTTGAAATGTGGTTTTTCTAGTTGCAAGTAGTCCTCAAGGTTTTAAAGAAATATATATATATATATATATATATATATATATATATATATATATATATATATATATATATATATATATATATATAAAAGACAATATTCTGAAACTTGAAAAGTCGGAGTTTTATCAAATTTATTAATTAATTATTAATTCTAATCTATATAGATAAAAATGTAAATGTTCGTTTGTTTAAAATTTTAAATCTCCGTTCAAAGTTTTTTGCCGATTGCTTTGAAATTTTGACACGACGTTGTATTCGAATATGCACGTGTTTTTATATACCTATTATATAGATGCCACACTTGTGACAGGTAAAAACATGCTTTTTTGAAAAACAGCACTATCTGTTGGACGTAAAAGCAACATACGCCATACTAAATATTTTGCGGCAATGGAAACGCCATCTGTTGAACGTAACAGCCCAACACACGCAATACTAAACATTGCTCATGTCGGACATGGTGTTTCTTGACAACTGCTTTCACTTACCATTTTCAATGTTTTCGATTGCATTGTTAAAATGAATTTTTATAGATTTCGATTTATATTAATTTTAATTTAATTATTTAACCAGGCTAACTCATAGCAATGCATGGACAAAGTACAGCTAGTTATACATATATTGGTACAAACAATAATTTCAATGGTAACGAGATTTAAAAAAAAACATATGGTAGATTTACGCAGTTTCAAATTACATAGAGTTATTAAAAATGGAATGTTCCAAAATAACATAGAAGTAATGAAATAAAAGTCTATCAGATTTTATGCTGTATAAGATCAGAGAGTAATTTTCTAATTTATCAGTTTGATTTAAATATGTATACTTGGTATACTTTTTTTCTTCCCCGATGTATACACGTTTCGTCTATATGAATTACTATTCTTTATTAATATATTATTTGTATAGCTCTTTGTTAGATAATTTAGTGAATTACTATACGGAACTATACGGAACAATGATATAGGGTGTAATACATACGTAATGATACACACAAAGTTAATATTTTTATTACAAATTATGTATTTTTGTTGAGTTGAGCAAGAAATATACAAAACATACATTTTCAAATTTGAAATAAAGTCTCTTAGTAATTCAACAAAAAAAAACGTTAAGAGGATATCACATTCAATTCTTCTATTGGAACCTTCGGTGTGAACGCTACATTCGAAGAGAGTTACCACTAAACACCAATCTTAATAAAGATTAAATCACCTCTTGGTGATATTAACATGGTTAGCAAAACGTGTCTAGAGTGACAAATCACTTAAAAAGTGATTTGGTGTTTAGTAGTAAATCTTTTCGAGTTTAGAGTATCACATTGTTTAGATTGGCGATTTTCAAATTAAGAAGCACGCCTCCTCTGGCGACACAGACTAGTGCAAAAGGATGCATGAAGTTTTATATCTTTTTTAAGCATTTACCTTTCTCTAACCATTATTTAAATATGAAGTTTTTGCAAAAAATTAAATGGGATTAATAACCAAAAGGTAAACGTTAAAAAAAATAGTTTCTGTTCCATCAAATGCATTGCTAGCATCGTGCCAAGTTTTGTGCAGAATCACGGAATGTAAAAAACCACAAACAGTAGAAGAAACTCTAGTGTTGCCAGCAGCTATTGATATGATTAAAATACTATGATTAAAATAAATCTTATGCGTAGCAGTTTCAATAATGCCGCTTGCTAGAATATAATTGGCAAAACAATCAATGATATATCTGAAGAACTTTTCAATCAGTTAGTTTCTTGAATGTATTCTCCGAAATTCATCATACAAATAGATGATGTAACTGATGTATCAAAAGATGCTCATTTAATGGTATATCTTCGATATATTGAAACTAATATATGTTACTTTGTCAATCAAATCAATGCAATGCTGTTGCCATTGGTAATATCATATTCATGCGGAACAGGCTTTTATGTACTTTCTGTAGTAAAATCCAAATACCGGCCCCTCTAGTGATCGAATAAAAACTACGAATGGCACTCTCCTCAACGACACCTGAATTCGTTAAATTTTGTGCTAATATACAGAACACATCATTGTCGGGTATCTCTTTTATCGCTAAGTGTCGGGATAATATAGAGTCGCCAAGATTACACTTTTTTAAAGGGGGGGTAGTAATATAATGATAGGAAATCACTGGTTTAGATATGATTTCTGAAATGTCCCATGAATCTTGTCTTTTATTTTTTTTTCAATACCTTAAAAGCATGTAAATTTTAGTTCATATTTACATTTAAATTCTATATCTATTTTGTATTAAAAAAGTGAGAGATTTGAAATGTACGTCTCAATTTTTATTTTATTTACAAATTATCATTTATCTAAATAATTTACTTTATATCAAATTACCCTTAATCCTTCTTTAGGCTAAATACCACAAAAAACCATACACGTGTCAATTGTTCAGATTAACCCTCGTAAATATTTATTTCCATTAGGTTTCCATTACTAAAAGCTCATCGGCCCTCGAAAGTCCTTTTCTGAAAGCGGAGAGGTATTTATTTTGCAATTTCCGGTTGACCGAATGGCCACCGGAAAATACTGGAATATGTTGCCGTAGACAGAAATTTTAGGTTACGCCTGATAAATGTTTAAAATGCAGATTTAAGAGGAATTTTTGGGAGAAATTAAGCACACTACTACGTAAACGTTAAATTTAGAGGAACCAAACCCAAATACTTACAGTATTTGATATTATTGTTTAAAATAATACATTAAATTTATTTAATTTTAAAGCAAACCATAATGGATGAATTGCTTTACCAATGTGTAAACATGTCAATCTACTAGGATCCATGTATGATTAAGTTACAATGGCAGTTTACATAGTGACAGTTGGTCCATAAGGGCAAGTGGGCACGTGCCCTACCTAAATATTTAAAAAATAAGTGGAAAAAATTAATTAAGATTTTATATTAATTTATTCTCTGTTCTGTCTATGATCACGCTTCTTGCGACTTCTATAGTCTAACATCCATAATGTCATTCGTGGTAACGAAATGAATCGTGGGTTGCCGAAGCGCGCCGATTAAAGAACACGTGCTTTGGACACAAACAAGTTTGTGCCGCTACTGTTTTCTTTACTAACGCGTGCGAAAAACAAAGGCAACAATGCATCGCTTCGCTAGTAACCCGGAGATTGAACTCCATCATATCTTGAGCACTGTCCCATTTTCGATAGTCAGGTGTTTTTCACCATTACGTTTTACGACTTTTCGAGTGGTTGCAAAGTGAACGTTTTGAACGATCACAATAGTGTAGATGAATTCAGTGCAATATATGAATAGAAATAATGTCAAATTAATATTTGAGGACCGAGTCAACTAAAATCTTGGACGCCCGACATCGATTCTGCAAATCGAGCAAGTAAATATTACTCAAAAACGAACATACAAACGCACATTCAATAAAACCGTGTATGAGAAGTATTCGTGGTTATGTGGATGCGAGACAACAAATAATTTTACTGTTTTCCGTGCATTTTGGCACAAGTCGGAAAACCAGTGAGTATGGGCAATCTTGATCTTGGCTGGATTAATCACGGCGTTAATGATTTAAAACATTTGGACGCAAAGATAAAATGACATTCTATTTCATAACGACGTTTGAAAAATGAGTAAGAAATTAGTATGTTGGAGGAAACAGGCATTCGTTCTCAACTCAGTAGTGCACATCCGGACTCTAGTAAAAAGCACAATACAACTGTTAATAGCAATCGTTACAAATTGTCTCAGTTAATTGACGGTATACAATTCTGTGGAGTATTTGAGCTTGCCTTACGTGGACATGACGAAACCTACACTTCAGAAAATTCTGGCATTTCCTAAATGAGGACAATTAGAATATCTTGATATATAACTCTATTCTGCACTTAGTAGGATGCGTTGATACATAATTTAATTTTGAAAGCGTTGCTATATTTCAATATAGCTATTACGACCAAAAAGCGACCTAAAAGCCAATTATTTGATTAAACTTAAGACCTAACTGTTCACGTTTGCTAAAAACATCTTCCACGTAAGTCGTCTACCAATGGCATGTCAAGATATTTGGCACCATTGGTTTGGGAAAGTTAACACTGGTAACGTAAATGTGATAGGTGTAAACTGTTGTTCGTTGACTCATGTACGCCATGTTATAAGTCATAAGTCACAATAAAGGCCCTAATACACTTCTTTCCCAGATCAACGGACTTAATAGGATGAATATCAGATAGTTTATTATTTTATTTTATGCAATGAAATGCCGATTTTTTTTAAGTGAATTTTAATTTTTTAATTGATATTGTTATGCCACAACATACTCACTTTACAACTTATTATGGTAGCAAAATATTATTTTCAGATCACGACAATTTGAGCCGAAAAGATATGGCATTTATATTAACGAAATATGCTAGTAAATGAGTAATTGCTTATGATCCTGTCAACGATAGAATAATGGCAATAAAAATGAATTGCAAGTCACTCACTTTGACTCTTATATAGGTATAAGCTTCAACAAGTCAATCAACTGAAGGCGAAGTAGATGATCTTATGGAAATCTTGAAGAAATCATCCGTAAAATTCCATATCGAAAAATTACGATTATACAGGGTGACACAAAATAATGGGAATTTTTGAAATGCGTAGTGGAAGCAATGAGCAGGTGGTAGCACTGCGGATCAGTGACCTTGAGCAAGCAAACACTTTACCATTTTAGTAACCATGGATCAGTGGAACAGGCAACAGCGTGCGTTAGCCATAAAAATGTTTTATAAAAACAGTGATAGTTTGGAAGCTGCGCAGAAGGAGTTCCGACGTTTTTACAACTTAGAACGTCATGGTGCCGTCCCATTAAAACACGCGATAAAAAGTTGGATTAATAATTTTTAAGAGACTAGATCTACCTTAAAGAAGAAATCAACAGGACGACCAAGAAGTGCTCGTATTCCACAGAACAGTGATGTTATACGTTCTGTCTTACGGAGCCCACTGCGTTCAATTCGTAAGCAATCAGCTGCGGTTAAAATGTCCCGGGAGTGTTCGTAGAATTCTGCATTCAGATTTGAAATTTCATCCATACAAGCTGCAGATAGTGCAGCAACCGAAGGAAAACGATTACCAGTTGCGATTAGAATTATGCCAACAAATAATAACAAACAATGACGATGAATTTCTAGGCAAGTTGTAGATGTCAGATGAAGTCTATTTTTATCTCCCAGGGTATGTGAATAATCAAAACTACCGTTACTGGACAGACACAAATCCTAATGACACAAATCGTTATGTTGAGATGTTACAATCTTTCATTACAGCTGTATTGAAAATTTTTCCACACGTTCAAGAAACCTGCCTTCAACAGGAAGAAGCAACATTACACACTGCACGGCAATCAATGGAAGCAGTGCAAGAATCCCATAGATAGCCAGGTTTGTCTGTTTGTGATTTTTGTCTTGTGGGTCTCAAGAATAAAGTGTACACGACTCGACTAAGAACTCTGGATAAGTTAAAACAGATAATTCAGGATGAAATTCACAGTATCCCAGCTGAGATGTTGCAGCGGTTAATGAGGAATCTCAATAGCAGATTTCAAGAATGCATTCGTACAGGACAGCATCTAAAGGACGTGATTTTAAAAAAATGATAAATTCCATTAATGTTCCTTAAATGGCAAATTTTAAGGTGTCAATTATTATGAATAAAATGTTTTTCTTCCATCACTCTTTGTTTTATTGGATTGTTAAAAAGTTCCCGTTTTTTTGTATCACCTTGTACTTGATTATACTTTTTACTTTTCTACGCTAAAGTGGGTGAAACATTGTCTGATAGTCATATTAGGAACATTGTTGGCAAATACAGAATGAGAAGGTGAAATGATAAAGGCGAACGAGTTATAAATTGCTGCATAGAACAACAGTTGGTAATCGCAAACACTTTATTTCAACACTATATTCGTCGGCTGTACACATGGCAGTTCCCCAATGGTAACAATAGAAACCAAATTGATTATATTTTGATAATGATAATAATTAAAACACTTGGTATTTGTTTTACAATATATCTTCAAGATATTCTCTGACATGTTTCGGCCTCGCGACCATTGTCAAAGAAAGTTATGAATAAACTTGCTTCTTTGCTTATAGTACAGTTCTTCTCAGTTTATACATACTCTATTTGAGAATAATCACGATGGGAAAACATGTCAGAGAATATCTTGAATATATTGTGAAACAAATAACAAGTATTTCAATTATTATCATTGTTTCTATGTTTCACCAAGAGCAAACCGCACAATCGATCGGAACCAGATTTTGATAAGGTCTAAATAGCGATCATCAATACAGAATACTTCTTCAGAATCTTCCCTGGAGCTGAATGTGAAAGTGACCACAAAGAAGCAAATAGTAAAAATCTTACTTTTTCCGGTATTTTTTAGCTTGTTGAAACATGAACCATTAAATAACAAGACTTTAAGCGCATTGACTCTTTTGATTTTTGATGCTGAATTGGATCCTTTGCATTATGTGAACTGTCCGGCAAACAAACACATCCGATATTCAGGAAGTTGATAAACACATAAGTCTATCTCAAATTATTCATAAACAAATACTAAGATTGTTTGGCCACATTGAACGCAAGGACGGCAATTACTTGGAAAGAATGGTAGTACAGGGACGAATGGAGGGCACTAGTTCACGCAGCCAACCACCAAAAACATAGTCAGACTAAATTGAAGACCTAACTGGTGCATCTCTTCAATGTGCAACTAAGGAAATAAAAAATAGAGAACGCTGGCGAGAAGCAGTTCGGAAAGTACGCGAACGGAATGAGTTTCCATAGGTCACATCTTTGCTGTAAAAAAGATTGCGAAGAAGAAGAGAAAGAGAAATGCCACATCATATCGAATGCCTGGGGTGAATGGGTCGTATATAAAAAAGTTGTGGAACAGTATCTTTCACGTTCCAAGTCCCTGTTAATTTAGTTGGCAACTAATCTATGAACATTTTCTGAAGTACCTTATTTATGTCTAAATCCATACTGGTGTAGTGTTCCGATATAATTAGTTTTATTTTGTAAATTTAACAAAACTTGGTGTATCTTATATAAGGTTAATCTAAATACAGAAAATTGCTTCATATTTTTACATATTCACAAATTATAGCATTAGATGTATTATTATTAATCATGATCTCGCCTTATAAAGTTATTTTTAATATTTTGCGACGATATTTTATTCATGGGAATTCCCTTATTAGTTTTTAACAATAATCTACAAGAAAACTGGTGCTTCATTTTCCTTAATGCCTCTTTTCCATTAAAGAAGTGAAGCCATTCTTCATATTCGTCACTTACTTCACACAGGCTTTCTGAGAATAAATTGACAGGAGAGTCCAGAAAGTGAATTTTTAGAGCCATGCTACATTCTATTTCCTTGTAGGCATTTAGTAGTTCACTCAAAATATCTTTGTACTTCAGCTCTCACTAATTCAAGAAAATTTGCAATAGCTGTTTTAAAAACTCGCCTTTAAACTCTTAATATATTCGGCACTCATTAATATATTGTCAAATGCATCATCTTTCATTATTTCTTATATTTGTGGATTCGCAAATATGCCCGCTTTAATCTTTACTTCACTAATCTTAGGATATTTTTGTTTTAGATACAAAATTGAATATATGGATGAATAATATATATGGAATATTGTATACAAGGAAATATGTCTTTGGGATCAATTAGTGGTTTATTAGTAATGTTTTAAGAAGAAGAGCTCTATTCACTTCTAATTTTCCAAATATAGGTCACGCATAGTCATTATAATGGACAGGTTCTAAAATAACTTTCATGTTGTATGATTCCTTCATGCTGACAGCATGAGCTATAGGTACAGATTGACCATTGTCATTTATGACTATTGTGAAGCAATATCAGTTTTAAGCTAAGTATAGCAGTATCAGCGAACAGACGTCAATAGATAGCGAATATACAAAAACAAGCAACGCAATCAAATAAATCATCTAATCAAACAAATTTTAAACAGCTGAATATTATACCAAATCTGCTTCTTGATGTTTTTTTGAAGAAAATAATGTTTACGTTAGGTTAAAGAAGATTTCATCCTTTTAATGTGGGTACTAGAAGTTATGACTGTACATCTGTTAGTTTTAAATCTGCATTCAATCATTAGGTTCAGGTTGTGAAATTGGAGACGGCTCTGTTGAACATCCTGAAACATCAATTAACGGACGGTTTTTAATTTCTTGTAAAAATTCTGCATGATCACTTAATTAATCAGCAGATTCAGGTTGTTCTTCATTCAAATCCCTTCAAAATTCTGATGGTTTTATGGGTCATAAAGCTTATGATGGTAAATTAGGATACTACACAGTATGTTTAGACTTTGGTCCAATAACTAATTAGCAAATAATTAGCAAACCAAAAGTCTGTGATATTTGTGATATGGTCTTTCGGTTCTCTCCAAATCACTAACACTGTAAACAGCATCTTACTATTACCAACCAGCCAGTTAACAATGTTAGACAAGTTTTTTAATATAGTAGTAGTAGTAGTCCATGTTTTACCTTGGTCCTCAACTATAATTCGGAAATAAATTCGTAAACCTTCAGCCAAAGCGGGGTAAAACTATCTTTTGCGATTTAAAAGTGAGTTCTTCACGCCATAACGAAAGCTGGTGGCACTATTTATGTACTACGTAGCCATTATATTTAAAATTAATCACACCACAATCACAAAGTAAAATAAAAAACATAAATTACGTAAAACTCAAAAAACTTACCACTCACGTCTTAGGAAATACTATTTATTATGAAGCTGGCTAACCTCCGAATGAACTCAATCTATTTTTAATAAACAGGAATATGTAGATCTTAAAGAGTTATGTTCATCACTGTTTACTGTTCACCATACACATATATACATGCATCCTCGTATTTGTAATTGTTACAGAATAATTGTGTAGTGCACAACGAAAAAACAGGTTATTGAAAATAAGATAGTTAATAAAAACATTATAATTCTTATCTGACAGAATTAATCAAAGATCATCTTTAGCTACATATTTATTCATCTTCTGAATTCTATTCTCTATTTACATCAAACGGCTGAGAATCATTAATGGATTTGTTGGCCTTTCCTAAAAACGTTATTGGAAGAAATTTTGCAAATGATTCAAAACTCTTGATATAGTGCGAGTAAGTTTTATACAGTATTCTATTATTGAATCATAATCTAATACCTGTATCTTTAATATTCAGGCTAGTCTTGAGATATTTTTGTAGTTTTGTTTATTTTTAAGAATTAACAAAATAAAAAGACGATTTAACAAGATCATCCAATTCATCGTTGGTGAACATTTCATGCCATTTGTCTATGTAATCATTAATTTCTTCTGTCATATCGTTAAATCATTGCCCGCCTAAATAGGCGCAAATGCAGTACTGTGTTAATTATAGTTGTTAGTTGTGAGTTCATAGCATTGACGACTTCAGAATTACGAACGGTGTAGTAATACAAATTCTTCCAGCGTGCTGTTATTGTTACTGTTATTGTTGCTGTTATTATTATCCAGAACATCAGAGGAATCGTGAGCCATTGCACGAATCATTTCGAAAACCTACCTAGGATATATAGCTATGAATCTAATGACCCTTTGATGAAGTTGCTAAAGCAATGAGATCGTATTAGGTGATAAGAAAGCTACTAATATTGTCGTCTTCGATAACTAATGACACATGATACCCAGAAAAATTGTCTATTATTAATAAAACTTAGAATGATAATCATTTCTTCTGCAAATATCTTTTCACTTCCGGAATAAAGAATGATTGGTGATATTCTCTAACACCATCTTATCGACTCGTTTTCTCCAACTATTTCTAATTTGCAGTTCATTATGTTAGTACTCACCGGAAGATCGTATTTTCTGGGCATGATCCAAGAAAACATTCTAGTTACACTGCCTTACCGCTTTTTGTAGTGTGTTTAAAGAATTTTCGTGCCTGTTCATATCGTCGATGATTTCTTCCGCTTCTTCGCATTAGCATTTTCTGTTGTCTAATATTTTGTAAATTGTCGGTGTTCGTATAAGGTCATGCATCCTAATAAGGCTGCGCATTGATAGCCTTTTAATCAACTAATAATTGAAGGGTATATACTGAAAAATTTTTAGTAAATTTGTTCACAAATAAATATACATATGTAAATAAATTTTCCTTAAATTTATGGAAGGATAAAGAATTATTTATAATCTTTTAGTATAATTTTCTCTGCAAATATAATTTGTAGCCATGAATAAAATTGTGCACCTTATTATATATTTGATTGTCATTGCCAAATATAGTCTTAATTATTATTGTTCAGAAAATCAGTAGAATATCGAAGAGAAAAGACTTACTTTCTTAGTTTTAAGTAAAACTTAATTATCGTAACATGTACAGTTTTTTTGTTACAGGGAGTCGGCGGTGGGAAAAAAATGAGATGACGTATTTTTACAATATAATATTTATTTAATATAAATATGTAAAACGTGTTAAATCTATGCAAAGACATTACTGAAGATTATGTGAATAAAACATATAATACATGAGATGTTACACAGTAACAAAAATTTTCACTTTTTCCTTTTGTGTTCTGTAGCATCATCTCTATGGTTAAAACCACAGGTTTGGTTTGGATACGAATATTTAAAAATTACAAATGGATAAAAAAAAATATAAATTAAATATTTTTGTAAAAAAATAGCAAGAAAATTTTGATTCATAACATAATATGCGTCCTATTAGGGGGTTTTAGTTCTTCAAACATTATTCAAATATTGGAATTCTAGATAGAAATTTAATTTGATACAACACGTTTGGCGGAGAATCATTAAATATTTAATAAACTTTCTGAGGTAGGCGCAAACTACGGCTCCACTCGCGATTATAAAAGTTAAATGGTTACATCTATTCAAAGTGATGTTTGAGTAACTTTGACAATTAATTAATCAAATTCTACTGTTTTCGGCCTGTCCATTTTAATTGCTTAAAGGATCCAAAATTTACATTGAAGGATACATTTTTAGTATAATGAATTTGAAATTGAATCAGTTTTTACTTTGATGGTGTGTAATGTGTATGTATGTAAAGTAAAATAGTATTTTTGATTACACACGTTAAAACAGTACATTTTATTGACTTCCTTACTGTTCGACCTTAGTGCGACTAAATAACACAGGTCAACAAATTAAAACTTTTTTCAGTTAACATTGATGAAAATTGGTGTATATGAAGTATTTTGTACTGCTAAATCTGAAAACGATAACCTAATCACTGTAACACGTACAGTTTTTTTGTTACAGGGGGTCGGTGGTGGGGAAAAAAAGGAGACGACATATTTTTACAATCTAATATTTATTTAATATATAGATGTAAAACGTATTAAATCTACAGCTCAATCAGGACAACAATAGTTGCACATCATCAAAATCTATGACGCACTCACGTTGCAATTTTGCCACATGAACATCAAAATACCAAGCCGCCTTTGGCATTTGTATGATCGATAGAACTGAAAATGAAAAAGTAACACGAAAAGTTTATTCTTGAAAAGTTTTAATCAAAAATCTTTTTCGAAATATCTGTTTGTCAATATAGGGGCTTTTCATTTAATTCACACAAAGTTTAATTATTCAGTGTCACTAAAACAACTTTCAACATCTGAATCGCTGTTCAAGTAAATTATTAAATGATTAATTTCTAGTCTATTAAATACTCTTTCGCGATTCGGCCATCTTTGAATCTCTTCTTCTGTATATCTAATGCTGTTCATCCGGATCTTTGGTGTAACTGTTGACAAAGCTTCTTACTACATATCCAAACAGTTATCAATAGTAGTTCCATCTCGACCTATATGACGATTGTAATAATTTTTGGCCACCCCCCATATCAATTCTATAAAATTGAATATGCAATGATAAGGGGGAAGACATAATACTTTGTGGCCATACTCTTCAGCTATATGATCTGCCACATATTCATTTTTAGGCTTGTCCCTGAAAAGAACATTATAAAACACAAACCTGTACCTTTAATTACTGCTTACCGAATAACGATTTGCAGCAGTTCACTTTTCAACATAGTTTTTTCAAAAGGAAGATTATGTTCGGTCAGCCATTCTGCAATTTTTGGTTTTGTCCATGCACTAGTTGGAGGTTTATCCATCAGTGTACTGTGATATGATGCATTATCCATGACAATAACTGATGGCTCCTCCAAGATTTTCACCTTCAGATTCAAAAGAGAAGGTTATCTTTATTCATTTCTCCATGATAATCGCATTTTGTTTTTGACTAATTCGGCCTCTGGAATAAAGCCATCCCAGCATGAAGAACAATATATCTGCAATAATATCTTATTATTGACACGTCCTAAAACAATTATTTATGACAACATGACTTTAATGACTCCTATTGCATTAGATGCATTACGTAATGCATCTAATTGTGCTATACGTATAGCACTAATCTTGTTCCATAAACTTTTGTAGTCTTTACACTCGTCTTGTTATCATCTTGCCATGAGTGACTCAAGGTACCATTTTGAAATATCCATGTTTCATCAAAATAAACAATATCAAACAGAGATTCGTCTTTGATATTTTAATACATCTTCAAAAATTGGATTCGTTTAAAGACAATATCTGGAAGAAGTGTATGAAGCAAAGTTTAAATCCATCAAAGAGCTGCATGTTCTTTACTTTTTTATGAATGATTTCAAGATTAACCGTTTGTTCTGAAATAGTTCAATAAAATTTGATAAAAATAGAATATTACCATGTAAATATACTCACTTTTTTCATAGATTTTATAGATTTGATTGCGAATTGAGCCAACATCAAGATGATCTAGATTAGTTACTAGTTTTGGATGTTGACGCGTTTTCTTCGGTGTTTTTAACATTTCGTTATTCTTCAACTTTTTCGAAATTGCACTAACTGTGCCAATACTAATATTTAGTGCAGCTGAACCTCGCTAAAAAACTCCAATTAATCATGAGACCTACTAAATTATTAATACATATCTCTCTCACAGCGTTAAATGACAAAAGAGGAGCCCCATTATCTCGTTCCTCTTCAAAATAACTGATAAGTGATGAGACAAGCTTACATTGACCGCTTAACGGTTTTTGCATTTTTTTGCAGATTTTTTACTGCAGAACTCATAAAAACAGTCAAAAAACAGAAGATGAAAATGACAGATTCTACGAAAAAGTTGTGTTAGGTCGGCTACACTGCCCAGAACCACAAACCTAAATGTTATCTTGACAGCGAATTCACAGAATGTAATCTCCCGGCTCACCGTATTTTTATTCTATTCTAATAGGATTAGAGGAAGAAAGAAAGATAGTGTTTTGAACTTTAAATGATTCTTTCTTTCTTATGGATTTAAATGGGTAATAGATTTCTCTTGATTGATGACGTGCAACCATTGTTTCCCTGAATGAGCTATATGCAAACACATTACTGAGAATGATGTGAATTAAAAATATATTCAATGAGATGTCATACAGTGACAAAAACTTTCACGTTTTCCTCTTGTGTTCTGTAACATCATCACTTTTTAAAAACCATCAGTAGTCGTCCAATATAGATGGGTTCCAGCGTCTCTGGTATCTTGTTTTCATCGTCCTCATGTCTTGGTAAAACCTTTCTCCCTGTTCATGATTTACTGCACCCAAATTTTTCGGAAAGTAGTATTTCATAGGCTTTCTAGAGTTCATCTATGAGGTTATTTATAGTTTTCATCTTTCTTTTTGTCCAGAAATCCTTTCACTACACTTACAAAATACTTCTAAGCTGTCAATGCCTTTTCATTTATTTTTTTGTTGAAAACGGATATCACCTAAAAGCTCTAAAAGTCGAAGGCAACAAATATGCCTTCTTTTAGTTTTCCATCCAAAACTGATGAAATATTTCTTTTAGGTACTTGAAACCTTCACCAGATTTCTTAATCTGTCTTAATGTTAATGGTGAACGTTATAGGAATATGCTAACATTATATCTTTGGTCTGAACCGATAATTGTGGAAAATTTTTTTTTTCAACAAGACGATGCGACTTGTCATACATTTTACCAGATAATCGATTTATAGTCGATTGCAATCTTGCCTATATTCAATCCAACTATTGACAACATCTGTTAGAGACTTCGATATGAACACCCCCGTGTCATCTAGTACTGAGCATCCGTTCTAGTATTAAGTAATCTAGTAATCTATTTTACCGACAAAAAAATACAAAAAAATAGGGTTGTGTTGTTGTTAAGAAGAACGATGTAACACAAAAAAGAACTAGTTAGAGTTTGGCTTGTATAAGACATCCGGACTAAATATACTTATCAAAAGTGAAATAGCGTTTCATTAATCGAACCAGTGAACTGGGAACGGCGGGTAGCTGTTCTTTAGGGACACGAAATAGTGGCGACCGTGACAGGACCTGAATAAGTAATATTTGAGTTTGGATCCAAGATCGTGAACAAGCTTTCGTTCGAGTAGTAGAGTTTCTATACTTAGTAACGGTGGTTCGACCAAGTTTGTTAGTGACTATCACACGATGGAAGCAAATAAGAAAAATAGAAAAGTTATTCGCACTATGTTTACGAGAAGTGCCAATGAATTAGATACACTATTAGAGACGCAAATAAAGCAATTTGTTGATATTCGGATTGCGTGGGAAGTAGTCCAGCAGAAATATTCGGCTCTTCAAAGTCAGGACATGCACATACATGAAGCACTCTTACAAGAAGATGCAAGTGAGGAAATCTTAACAGACGAAATATATGGTTGTGAGATGTATTTCAAAAGGTACACTGGTCTCCGATTGAAGTGGGAACGTCTGCGAGAAACCGACCTCCAGAACCAAGGCGAGTGTAGCAATAGACCAACTAGAATTAATACGAGTAGCCCATTAGAATATAAAACACATAAATTTAAGTTACCTGTAATTGAATTCAAGAAATTCAGTGGTGAAATAAAAGATTGGTTAGGTTTTTGGATCCAATTCAAGAAGATTCATAGAGATCCTGATATTGATGTTCATGGTAAGGTTTCTTATTTTGAACAGGCCACTGTACCAGGTAGCAGGACTAGGCAAGTGGTAGAAAGCTTTCCGGCTTTAGAGGAAAATTATCCCAAGATAATTGATTGTTTAAAATCGAGATTTGGCCGGGAAGATCTTCAAATTGAGGTGTATATTAGAGAATTACTGAAGTTAATTTTAAATAGTTCATCTCCTCAAAATGATATTTGTATATCTACACTTTATGATAGTATTGAAACTGAGTTGCGAGCATTAGAAACCCTGGGTATTACGCAAAATAATTGTGCCGCTATATTACATCCGCTAATTGAGTCATGTTTACTTGTACATTTACTTCGCGCTTGGCATCGATCTGTTGAATTTTCGACTATCGGAATGTGCGCAGAGAAAGATCTACCATTACAAAATCGACTGCAAAGTCTGTTGAATTTTCTGAGATGCGAAGTTGAAAACGAAAAAAGAATTCGTTTAGCTGCAGAAAATTTTAGATTGCACTCTAGTTCTAATAAATCTTCGAAGGGTGAGAATCGTCAAAAACAGGCTCCTGAACAGAAAACACATACAGCAGCTAGTCTTGTAAATTGTGATGCAACTAAATGTGTGTTTTGTAATGAAGCTCATGACAGTGTGAATTGTTCCAAGGTTCAGAAATATACACTTAAGCAGAAAACTGATGCTTTGAAAAGAAAAGGTGCATGTTTTAATCGTTTAGCGATAGGACATCGATCTAGGCGTTGTCGTGGCCGTCAGAAATGTCTGATATGTTCCAAAGCACATACTTATGTCTCCCCAATTACCTTTGCATAGTGAAGAAAAACTTACTTAACCAAATCAAGCATTGTCCAATCAATCAGGTAAACGTGTAGTGCTTCAAACGATTAAGGTAAACCTAATTAATAGAATCAAACAGAGAAAGGTACACGCTTTGATAGACAGTGGATCTCAGGGCTCATATATCCTTAGTTCAACTGCACGTTGGCTAAATTACCAAGTACTTCGGTTTGAAAACATAGTTCACAATTTATTTGGTGGCACAAAGACATCTGAAAAAAGACATGCTTGTTATAGAATTAAGATGGGTGGTGACAATTATTCTTGTACGATAAATGTATTGGAACAGCCGAAGATATGTAGTTCAGTTCCACCTGTTCCTTATGGTGGCTGGGTGGATGAATTAAAGGCAATGAACATTGATCTGTCTGACAATTTAGATTCTGGACCAATCGAGATGTTACTAGGTGCTGATGTTATAGGAAAACTATATACCGGTCGAAAGTATGAATTAAACTGTGGACTAGTGACTATGGAAACAGTATTTGGATGGACACTGATGGGCGAAATTTCTTCAGAGGGAGAAAACTGTGATATAGTGATGACACTTTTCTCACTATTAATCAAATATTCCACTATAAGAAATTTATGGGAACTTGATGTATTAGGTATTGCCGATCCCATACAAACCAAAAGCCGCAGTGAAATGGCGTTAGCAGCAAAATACTTGTTTTTGGAGACAATGAGGGGCGATGCTAAGTGCTAAGTGGACATACCTCTTTACCAAGTTATTATCAAACTGCTAGAAAGAGGCTAGAGTCTATTATGCAGAAGTTAATATGTTGTAGAAAGGTATTTAATATCAATGGCTTGATGAAGGCATTATTGAAACAGTGCCCGACGATGAACTTAATAGGGTCTGCCATTATTTACCGCATAGACCTGTAATTAAACAAGAGGGTTCGACGAAGATAAGGCCAGTTTTTGATGCATCAGCTTATGAAAAAGGAAATCCATCACTGAATAGCTGCTTAGAAACAGGACCTAACCTAATAGAAACAATACCTTCAATTTTGTTGTGGTTTAGAACTGGTAGATTAGGTGTTATAGCAGTTATTAGGAAAGCATTCTTGCAAATTGGCTTACAGAAGTCCGACCGAGATTTTCTTCGATTCTTGTGGATCGGACCTGATAAGAAAGAAGTAGTGTATCGACATAAATAAGTCGTTTTTGGGGTAAGTAGTAGTCCCTTTTTATTAGCAGCCACAATAGAGCAACATTTTTATGAATACATGGAGAAATGCAAAGGGGGATGCACTTTATATTCGTTAGACACTTTACAAAAGTTATTAAAAAGTTTTTACGTCGATAATTGTGTAACTAGTGTTCCTGATCATAATACTCTTAACAAATTTATTATAGAATCTGGGGCAGTTATGAACGAAGCCAGATTTGACCTTCGAGGGTGG
Source organism: Cosmopolites sordidus (assembly GCA_031761425.1). Lineage (NCBI taxonomy): Eukaryota > Metazoa > Arthropoda > Insecta > Coleoptera > Curculionidae > Cosmopolites > Cosmopolites sordidus. The sequence goes on along the minus strand of JARFXV010001045.1, from coordinate 11,086 downwards.
GAGTATTCGAAATTAGATAATTCGGAAGAAGCGAGAGAAATAGCAGTTTTAGGTCTAATTTGGAAAACAGGAACAGACAGGTTAAAAATCAAACAAGAGTTTAAGGAATTCGACATCGATAGTAAAGTCATCACAAAGAGATTGATACTTTCACTAGCACAAAGAATTTTTGACCCAATACGATTTTCTTGTCCAGCTACTCTTTATCCAAAGATTCTCCTACACCAAATGTGGAGCCAGAAAATCGGATGGGATGAAGAAGTGGATCAAAAAGCAACCCGTGTTTTCCGTGTTTGGGTAAAAGATTTAGTGTATTTGTTCAAAATAGAAATACCTCGATGGATTCATGGAGAGATAAGAGATATGCAATATGCCAGTTTGCACACTTTCTGCGATGCCAGTAAAAGTACTTATGCAGCAGCAATTTTCAAGTGTGTAGAGGTTGAAAATGCAGTACAAGTGTATTTGGTTTCTGCGAGAACTCGTTTTGCCCCTATGAAGAATATTACCACTCCACGGCTTGAGTTATTGGCAGCAACTATAAGAGCACGACTCGCTTCTTTAATAATAGAAATTTTAGGTTTCGAACCAGAGACGTATTATTGGAGTGAATCTTCCACAGAGATTTCTTGGATTCAAAGAGCCGATGATTGGGCTATATTTGTAGGAAACAGGGTAAAAGAAATTAGATTATTGAGTCAACCAGACCGCCGGAAATACTTGCCTGGGGCATTAAATCCTGCTGATCTCCTATCGAGAGGCTGTACTCCTCGCTAGTTATACCAGTCGAAATGTTAGGAGGGACCGACGTGGTTACGACAAAATTCATCATATTGGCCTGAAGGAGATCTGCAAGTGGATGAAGTAAAAATAGCTGACGAGCGAAAGAAGAGGATCATTACTTTCTTAGATATTGATTGTAATCACTGCCACCTTCACCATTTCTCTCATTTTCACAAAACTGTGAGGATGATTGCTTGGGTTTTTAGATTTATTAACAATGCCAAATCGTAATCGAAACATGTTTCTGGTCCTCTGAAACTTACAGAAGTGGACGCTGCTGAAGAATTTATCTGGAAGGTTGTCCAAAGTGAGAGTTTTCGAGGCGAAAATGATAAACGTCTATCTGCTTGGCATGCATTTAGAGATGAAATGGGTTTAATTCGACTGAAAAACCATGGTTTCTAATCGTGAAGACATAAACCGATTCCGTTTTCCAATAGTGCTACCTGGAAAACCTAGAGTGGTTCAGGCTATGATCCTTGATTTTTATAAGAAATCACTACACACAGGAACACATACTGGAAAATTCTGGATACTTGGTGGTCGACGAATCGTTAGATCTGCAATTACAAAATGTTCGTTGTGTAAGAGGCACGAAGGCCACCCATTCCAGGAAGAATGTCCGGCGTTACCTATTGACAAAGTTCGAGATGCTGCACCTTTTGAAATAACTGGTATTGATTTTGCGGGATCACTTTATTTAAAATCCGGCGAAAAGACTTGGTTATGCTTGTTTACTTGTGCGGTAAACCGGGCGGTTCACCTAGAATTAACGACGTCTTTATCGACAGCCGACTTTATGAAAGCTCTTCGGCGGTTTATCGCGAGAAAAGGACGTCCGAGAACTGTTTACACCGATAATGGAACAAATTTCGTGGGTGCGGAAAACGCGTTCGCGAGTTTGAACTGGGACGATATTCAAGATTATGTAAGGTCTCGATGTATATCTTGGCGATTCAACCCTCCAACGGCCGCATGGTGGGGAGGTTTTTGGGAGCGAATGATTGGTGTTACGAAACGAATTCTGCGGAAGGTCCTCGGTAATGCTTGTCTTACGTATGCAGATCTCTTAATCGTCATTTATGAGTGCGAGGACATTCTAAACTCTCGACCAATAACATATATGTCAAGTGATCCGCGGGATTTAATAGCTCTCCCGCCGTCGATGTTTTTACGATAATTAAAAAACTCTGGGGTGCCTGACTGTGATACCCTTGATAGACAGAGTTTGTGTTACGGGATGATTTACGACGTTGGTTTCGTCTAGAGTATCTAGGACAGTTGAAGTTCCATAAAGGTCGAAAACCCATTCGGCAAATCGCGGTGGGAGAGATAGTGGTCGTCGGGAATGATCAGCAAAAGCGGCTGGAAGAACCATTAGGACGAGTCCTGGAGTTGTTGCCGGGTCAAGATGGAAGAATTCGACCGGTAAAGGTGCATCCATCTATCCATCCATCCATTTTACTAACTCAATTTTTATTATGGGACCTCCTACCTCTTTGTTTCAACTGTTTGTCATCCAATAGTGGAAGCTTGCTAATTCTATTCACTCTAACTGTTCCAACAGCATATATTTTTGTATGCTTTAGGACTTGCAGAAGTTGAAACGATGAAAAATAATTCTTAAAATACAATTGTGACCTTTTTGTATTCTTTCTGAAAGATGAATGACCACTGATGCTCCAAAGCCAAATGTTTTTAGGTTGTCTACGTCCATACTAGTAGAAGCCCCTTGGTAAAACATGAAATGCTATGTTATTACATATCTTCCACATAAACACACATACCCTTACACCCTTACACCCTAGCGGGTTGGTTTACCTTTTGTGTATTATTTCATTGATAAGTATCCCCTGAACAGCACGATTTGTTCATCAATATATACATTTTCTTCCAAATCTAACTCTGCGCAACCATTTCTAATGGCATAATAAAGAGGACATACCTTGTTTAATTTATCATTCCAATTTGGATTTGATTCTCCAAATTATTGACACAGGTTAAATTCGTTCGTTAAAGTTTGAAAAATCTCTTTTTACTCATTGTATCTCTAAAGAGATTTATGCATAAGACCTTATCCCAGAACAGCCGAATTTTTGGAAATTTTAGGCAGCCAACCGCAGCATAGGCAAGCCATATTAGTAAGGTTTACCATTTTTTTCAAACTCAGCATCATTTATATGTTTTTGAAAATATTCTAACGGGTTTAGTACTTCGGACTCATCATTGCCTCGGTCTAATTCCTTCTAGACTATATCAGGATTATGAAAATTACGTTTTCACCATTTTATATCATCCTTTTGAGTTATAATATCATTGATGTTTCGCTCATTCACTGTTCCTGTAAATAGCCCCAAAAGCAAATTATTTTCATCGTTCCAGTGGTACTTAAGAATTTTAAAACTACTTGGACTAACTTTGTCGGCTTCTACAGGAACATTATCTGGTGAAGAAGTTTGGAAGTAATTTTCCTCTTGCCCTTGTTCATCGTCGCTCAAATTCAAATTGTATGAATTCTCTAGAAAATCTAGTAAAATAGTTATATGTGTAAAATTTTCTGGATCAAATCTAATTTCTAAAATAAAACAAATAGGTACTATTTGGACCAACTGTGCAGAATTAAGACTATTATAAACAGCAACATTGTTTTAGGCACTGTAACAACCAATTGTGTATAATTATACCTCCTAAAAAACACCATTTTATTCCAGGTTGAACATCTTGGCAAAATATACCTGTATATGTTTAGTTCAAACCTTGGTTTCCAATATTAGATAATAATTCGTAAATTTATGTATACATATGTATCGAAAACAAGATTTCTTATTTCTTACCTCGTGTGCCAGCCATCATGGAAATCACCGAAATGTCAAAAAGGGGCAAAAGGGGTTTTCACATTTATCACAGAATGATGACATTAACCTAGCACATTACAAGAAAACATGTGCATTATTATGTACTTTTCGTCTAAACGCTACAGAATTAGTTTTTGAAGCAGAAAAAAAATGTGCAAAATATGTACATCATTATGCACATGGGATCTCAAAGGGTTAATGATTATTCTATATTGATCATTTTTTGGATGGTAGCGACTTGTATTTAATGGAAACACAAATAATTAATGAAATATTTTTGTTCTTATTAGAATTTGATAAGAAAATAATAAGAATTAGGAAATTAGACAAGAAAAGTTTTTCATTATATATCTATATTGATCGGATTTACTGTGTTTTGTGACTTTTATATTTTAGGATATGTTTTAGCGAACTCGGTATAAAATTGTTGTATTTAGGCACGTATTTCTCTTAGAAAGTTCGACATGGCTTCTGATGTTGACGTTACTTCCGACGAGTCGTTGGTTTTTAACCATAAACACACCAGTTTTATTCGGATAAATTATATTCGGATATTGCAGTTTATAAAGTGTGTATTAGTAAAAACTTTGACGTTTATTGAATTCATTTTAATATTGCAATTAGATGAATTTGGAACTATCTTGAGAAAAAAATAATAACAAAATAACGATGAATTTCAAGCTGAGACAAAATCATTACGTGGTTAAAAACAAGGCGCTTAAAAATATAAACAAAACGGAACTTTTAGTAATACTTAATGTTCAACGGCTACTGAACTAAAGCCATCTGAATGTTTAATAAAATACTTTTTGTCTAAATTTCCACTGTATTGTTATTGTTTGATGCATTTCGCTAACACTATAGTTTCTTTAGAACCGACTATTTTGAATTGATAACTGACTATTGACTATTTCGTTAAAATGAGTAGAAATAAAAAACGTTTCTACACTAAAATATATATTTTTTAAGAAATTCACACAGATGATATTTCTTGTCGGTATAAATTTAATGAAGGCGATTTATTTAGATTTACTTGATCATTCAGAAGGGTTTTCACATTTTTGAGACGGTTTATTTCTAAACTCTGCAGATGGCTTAGTATTTTGCATTTGTTTTATACAGGTAGTATTTTAAAATTACTGTTAAAATGATGGTTTTCCTTTAACAGGTGTGAGGCTTAATTAGAATTACGAGGCTAATCACAGAAGTACCCGACCTCCTTTTAGCTCGAAGCACTTTTTCCAGCAATGTTTAATAGCTTCGATACCCATCAACCGCAGACTCCACCTCTTCATTGTTGGCAAATCTTTTACCATCGAGCAATTTTTCAAGTTTGAAAACAGAAAATAGTTCAACGGGGCTAAATCTGACAAGTAGGGTGAATGTGGAAGAAATTCAAACTTTAACTCATTGATTTTGGCCACCGCGATAACGGATGTGTGAACTGGTGTACTGTCTTGATGAAACAAAAGTTCCTTCGTCTCAGGTGATAGACCCATGTTTCATCCATGGTTATGAATCGACGCAAAACTCAGCTTTATTCATGTGAAACTTCGCCAAACACTCGTTTTTGTTCCATTGTGAGTAATCGCAACAATCATCTTGCGCACAGCTTTTTCAATCAATATGCTATGTACAGCACTTTATGAAATACCTACCATGTCTGCTAGATCGCACACTTTCAGTTGGCGATCACCTAATGCCATTTTGTGGATTTTCTTCACTATTTCTGGCGTAGTCACGTCATTTTGTCGACCACTGCGATATTCCCAATATTTTATGTTGTAAACAAAGAAGCAGACTCCCCCAAAGTAGAATTTAGCTTCGCTTTAATATCGGTTGGACTGAGACCTTTCAAATGAAAATATTGTATCACATAAGGATGACCAATGTTTTCTATATAAATAAGCAAATACTAATATTTAAAAATGTCCACTATATTTTAAATAGAGTGAAAATTTTCAAATATTAATCTCTACTTACATATTTATAATTAATTTCCATCAAGTATCAGCTACCTCAGTTAAATAAATTTTTTCCATGTTTACAAATTCACTGGCGTTCACTAAGGAGAGGAAATCCCATTAGATGCCTCAAAAGGTGTCATTTTAAAGTTTTAACATCATTTTAAGTGATCTTTGAAAAGTACAAAAAAAGATTTACTTTTTTTACAAAATGGCGGTTCAGTAAAATGTTTTTCGGGTCTTTGGCGTGAGGTCCAAAAGTGTTGAATTTGTCACTCTTTTTCAATTCACCTGAAACAAAAAAAATGCTTTCTGTTTCTAACAGATGCACGGGAAGGATAACCTATAAAACTATAAAAAAGTATTGTAATTAGAAATATCAACTTTGGTGTAAATGTTACAATCTAGTGTTAAAACTGTGCAACGTCTATTAAATGTATTCTGCTTTTATAAAATTGTAATATAATATTCGATTGACAGTGAACATAGAAACATGTGTTTTATTTTAGGTTATGGACCCAAGTACGAGTAATAAAATAACGTTTGTTGGCAGGTAGGTAGTTGAGTGCACTACTTTTTTTTATTGTGTGATCATTATTTGCATCTTTAAATAATAAAAAAATGGCATCGAACTATTTAGACAATGTGTCTAAGTTAAAAGGCCCAGAAAACTATGCCCAGTGGACTTTCGAAGTGGAGAATTATCTAATCTAGAGGGCATGCTAGATTGTATAAAGCCAGTCTCCGGAAAGGAAATAGATACCGCAGATGAAGAAGACAAAAACGAAGCTGATATTGACAATAGATTCCGCGTTGTATATGTATAGAAAAATTGTGAAGACATCGAAGGAATTATGGGACAAGCTGAGGATATTATTTGATGATTCTGGTTTTACGACGAGAATCAGTTTGCTTCGTAATTTGATCTCAATTCAGATCAGAATTCAGGATCAGAAATTAAGTGGTACCGGATTTAATATCAGTGATTAGTGGATGGGATGTTTGTTATTGGCTGGGTTAACAGATAATTTTTCGCCAATGATTATGGCGATTGGACATTCCGGCATTCCCATTACAACGGACGCCATTAAAACCAAATTATTGGACATGGAAGCCGAAGTTGATGTGAACGAAGTTGACAGCGCATTCCTGAACTCGAGAAGGCCACCGAATAATAATAAACTATGACCTCTATGACCACAGCACCGAAGACAAATTCGTGTGACAAGAATGACAAGTCACACGTCAAATGTTATAAATGTAAATAAAATGGTCATTACGCAAATCAGTGCAAAAAGGATACGAATGAGAAGAAAACTGTTAGAAAACAGACAAATGCGTTCAGTGCCGTATTTTTAAATGGTCATTTTAGCAAAAACGACTGGTATATTGATTCGGATGCAAGTGCAGATTAACGGCAAACGAGGAATGGATGGAGAATGTTTTGTATCAAAAAAACAAGGAGATTGTTGTTGCGAATAGTAACAAGGTGAATGTTCTATGTATCGGCGATATAAATATTATGACAAAAACTGAAGATATAAATTGTGACAAAAACTGAAGAGTGTGACTTTTCAGATACTAGTAAAAAATGTTTTGTGTGTGCCAGATCTGACAACCAACCGTTTGTTTGTGAGCCAGTTGATTAGCAATGGCAATAGGGTATCATATACCACGGATTGTTGCATTGTTTACGATAAGGAAGGAATAATTGTGGCCAAAGCATCACTAATTAATTGAGTTTATAAACTAAGGTTATCTGAAAGTTACATAGCCGCATCAGTCAGGAGATATATGGCATCATCGATGGGGTCACATTAACAGTAATTACTTGAATAGTATGAGAAATGCTGTTAAAGGTATGGAACTCAATAAGAAAGTTGATATCAGCAAGTCAATATGCACAGTTTGTTGTGAAGGTAAAGAGAGTAGACTGTCTTTTAATAATGTCGAAATCAGTTCCATAGAACTACTTAACATCGTGCATACAGACATTTGTGGACCAGTGGAAATTGAAGCTGTTGGGGGTATGGATAGGAAAGGAGCCCAATATCAGCCAATTAAGGATATTTGGCCGCCGCAATCCATGCCGCAAAAAAGAAACGACAGAAATGGGACAAAAAGTCCAAAAAGCATATTTTTGTAGGCTATCTAGAAAATGTCAAAGGCTACAGAGTTTACGATCCCATGACTAAATTTGTGACAACAAGCAGGGATGTGATCTTTAGTGAGAATAGAAATGAAATAGACACGACCATACTAGGGAATGAATGAGAATTCGACAGGCATGATTCGTGGGGGCATGACTGATCAAGAGGAAGAAACATTGATTGAAATGCCTTCATCATGTGACTCTGATGGATTATATATTCCCAGTGAGTATGAGGATGCTCAGGTGGAAACATCTGTTACATACTTTAACCCAAAAAGGGGGGTTATGAAACCTGAAAGATTTGGATTTACAACTATATCTACTAAAGGCGAGACTATTGATAATGCCAGTGATTTCTCATTAGAAGAGGCATTGAACGGACCAGAAAAAGATAATTGGTTAAAAGCTGTTAATGAGGAACTTCAGTGTTTTGAAGAAGTGCTTGGGAGTTAGCGGATGCTCCAAAAGATAGTACTATAGCGAAATGCAAGTGGGTGTTGAAGAAAAAGTGTAACCGTGACAATGGAGTGTGTTATCGTGCTCGACTTGCTGCAAAAGCATTAATGCAAAAATATGGGGTAGGCTATTTAGAGACACTTTTATCAGTGGTAAAGCATACTACATTAAGATTAATTGTTTACGTTATCTGTGCAATTAGGCTTAGATATTACTCATCTTGATGTAGCCACAGCTTTTTTGAATGGGGAACTTGAGGAGACAGTATACATGCAAAAGCCAGATTATTTTTCTAGTGCAGATAATGATGGTAAAGTACTTAAACTAAAGAGAGCTATTTATGGTCTCAAACAGTCTTCAATAGCCTGGAGCAAGAACGTTCATGATTATCTTGTTAGTATGCAATTTAAACAATCGAGGACAGAATCTTGTTTATATATTAAAATTAAAACCAATTTTATAAGAAGTGTTACACTGTATGCCGATTATTTTTTTATTTTTTCCAATGACAATGTTGAGACCGAATATTTAAAAAGTGTATTAGCATCACAGTTTAAAATTAAAGATTTGGGGGAAATTAAAGAATGTTTGAGAATGAATGTTTATTTTGATAAAACCATAGGTTGCATTACACCTAGCCAGAAACAATACATCAATAAGTTATTAGATAAATTTAATATGTTAAAGTGTAAAACAGTTAATACTCCTTTAGAATGTAAAATAGATATTAAAAAAGGAGAAAAGTGTAATGATCAGATTCCATATCAAAATCTTATTGGTGGTCTATGTATTTAGCTGTTCTAACTAGAGCAGATATTGCATTTTCTGTTTCATATCTTAGCCAATTTAATAATTGTTATAATCACCAGACTTGGTCATATGCTAAGAAAGTTTTAAGATATTTAAAGAAAACTAAACATTATAGCTTAAAATATGATAAGTATGATAATTTTAAGTTGGAAGGTCATGTTGATGCTGACTGGGGAAATAATGCAATTGATAGAAAGTCATACACAGGATTATGTTTTAAAATGTCAGGTTGCGTAGTTTCTTGGGAAACCAAAAACCAACATTCAGTTGCATTATCTACCGTAGGGCTGAATACATGGCTTTGACAAATGCTTGTAAGGAAGCAATAAATTTAAGTAATTTATTACATGAAATCGCAGGTCAGTTAGATCGTATAGCATTATATAATGATAATCAAGGTGCACTCAAGTTATGCTTGAATAATGTATTTCATAAACGTACTAAACATATTGCTATACGCTACCATTTTTGTAGGGACTGTGTCAATGATAGTATTGTAAGTGTACATTATCTGGAAACAGCAGAGATGTTAGTTGATTTTTTAACAAAGAGCTTAAATAGTGTTAAACATTACTATTTTACGAAAATGTTAGTCATTCAAGAATTATAATTATATGCATATGTTGTTTAGCGACGTAATGGTGATTTATCATTGTTTGTTATGTTACAATGGATAGATTCATTATTAATTTTTTTTTGGTGAGTTAATATTTAGTGTTGTGATTAAAAATTTCAACTTTGCTGTAAATGCTACCTTCCAGTACTAAAACTATGCAACGTTTGTTAAATGTATTTTGCTTTAATAAAATTGTAATATAGTATTCGATTAACAGTGATTAAGTAAGCTTTTTAAAACATATTCAAATTTTGTATTATTTTTTTTCGACATTTTTATCTCAAAAAGTAGTTTTGCACTACCTTTTGTACTACCAAATTGATCAATAACTTTTTGAGTTACAGCACGAGCAGTTTTTGAAAACACAGTTTTGAGATAATCGCGTTTAAAGTTTCAGTACGATAAAACAATTAGTTTTAGTAATTTACCGATCAATCAGCGATCCCAGGTGCATATAATAGACCTTCGGTGTCTTCGAAAAGCTGTTTTTCTTCAACCGGCTGCTGTTTTAGGCTATACGAGCTGTTTGTGTCTCGAAAAGACTCCTCCGGTTCTGTCTCGTTACTCGCGCCTCATCGGTGTATCAAATTAATATTGTATATTAATATTGTTGAAATTGTCTTTTCGTAGATTTTTTTCGAGCGGTATTATATAAGAACATAAACAAGATATATTAAGTAATATAAAAAGCACTGGAATATCTACCCATCGTATTAAAAACAATCACTTTATAGATATAAACAATGTTAAATTATTATACTCAGAAAAGAAAAGTAAAAAATTAGACCTACTAGAAATATTGAAAATAAAAATATCCTTTAGAGATAGTCATATAATAACCACGAATAACCAGCTAAATTTCCAAAACACCTCGGTAATAGATAAGATCATATTGTAATTGAATAGACCGGTCTTTACCAGGCGATATTTACAGCTCAACCCATATAGCTTGGCCTCGGAGGTTTGGATGCACAGTAGCCTAACTCCCCAGAGCTCATTCGAAGCAGTGCATTCGTGTTGTTCACATCGGTTAAGTACTGTAGTTTCGCGGAACTCTCCGTTCTCCATCTCTGTTAGACAGTGATCCTCTCACTTTTTTGTTTGCGCACCTCAGAGGCCAAGCTATGTTGTTTGAGCTGTACCTGGCTCTCAATATGCGGGCTGAGGCGCGCTGACTATATGTGCGATAACTCCGTAAGTATTTAATATTTTTGTTTTGCCTCTCGCCAGTATACTTTCATTATATTATATTTTCGAAATATAAAAAAAAACGATTTGTTGAAATTTCTAAAGGGATTTTCTTCCAAATGGCTGCCAAAAAAATACTCAATAACGTAGCGTCGTGAAACTTTAAACTTAAGCTTTATAAGGTTGGTACTTTCTACCATAGTCAGTCGTTTCAAACAACAACCGCCATCTATAGGTCAGGTCGGGTACATCTGGGACTACC